>JARVGS010001636.1:29522898-29533044 GCA_031762315.1 Hypsolebias antenori | reverse complement strand
TTCTTGCTGAAAGTGAGTTTCATTGATTGACACTTCACTGTGAGAATCATTAATTATATTTAAAGCTTTTAGTTTGAGACCATAGATTTAGTTGCTTGACTAAGTGATGAGGCTTTTACCATACACTTGTTTGTAGCTTATGACAAATTTTAAGTCAACCTAAGAAAGCAGATCCAGTATATGAATTTACATCACAAAGTTTCAGTTGTATTTGGGTAATGTGATGCAGTGAAGGGCTGATTTATAATTTTGTTTCAGCTGTTATAATGCCCCCCCAAAAAGTGAGGACTTTCCAAACTTGATTTTGGAAATGACCGTTTAGAAACTGTTCACTCCAGATTTTATGAAAAGATGGTAACAATTCTATTAAAGCAACTATTTTGGTTGAAACTGCTGTTTTTTTAACCGCGCTAGATTTTAAAGCAATGACCCCAAAAGAAGATTGAATATTTTTAAGTATACAAAAGTTTAAAAATCGACCTGGGAACAAACAGCTACACTGACTGCCATTTCCCTTTTATGATAAAATTACTACTATGATCAGAAATAAAAATGTTTTCTATCAGTGACACCTGTATGGTTGGTCTTGTGAAGCATAAAGACAAAAGCTGTTCAGGTTTTTTTTTTTTTTTGGGGGGGGGGGGGGGGTTAAAAAATAAATTGTAGAGGCTTCAGTAGACCTGAAAAATTCATGTCAGTTATTTTTTAGGTCTGAGATCATGTTGGCTCACAGTTGTCCAGAAATAACTATGTTGGGGAAAGCAAACTCCTGCTTTCCATTTCAACCACTGCGGAGTAAACTTTACGTCTAAGGAAATAAATTGTTTTCATACATGTTTGTGTTTTGGTTTTTCTTCCTTAGGTTTCTTTTAAATGGTCTTAATTTCCTAATTAACTTTACCTGCTTGATGTGTCAGTCTCGGATTCTGTGAGAAGGCGAACCTAAACATCTTCATTTCTGCCACTTCCAGTTCGTTCTCCTTTTTGTCAATACCACCGTCCAGACGATATGGTCTCACCACTGTCTTGTAAACTTTTTCCATTGACCTTTGCTGACACCCTTTTGTCACAAATCACTCCTGAAAATTTTCTCCATCCTGCCTGGACACGTTTTGACTTTACCACACTCCACGTTTTCCTGCACAGTGGACCCCAAAGTACTTGAAGTCCTGTGCCTTTGTGACCTCTGATCCTTGTAGCTTCGCTGTTCCACCGGCCTCCCTTATTCACACACATACAGTACTCTCTTACTACGGCTGGCTTTCATTCCTTTTTCAAGTGCATACCTCCACCTCTCCAAGTTCTCTTTCACCTGTTCTCACCATAGATCACAGTGTCATTTGCAAACATCATAGTCCATGGGGATTCCTGCCTGACCCCATCTGTTAGTATGTCCATCACCAGAGCAAACAAGAAGGGTCTCAGACAATCCTTCAAGTCTAGATTATTTAAAAAGAATGGAGGGTTAAAGTCAAATGTATCCATTGTGACAGAAATAACTGATTTGCCCTTTGATCTTATGGATGCAGTTATATCACAGCAGTTTAAAGTGATGCTGTTCTCACTTGGACTTCTGAAAAATTAAGCAAGCATAATTTCTCTGCTTAATATTGACTATTGTTTTTTTATTGTTTTGTCTTTAATCCCTTCCCTTGATCCTGCAAGTGCCTGTTGGTTGACAGCTCAGCACTGTAAATAAGAATTTCAGACTGCATGAGCCCGAGAACGCCATTGTTAAATTGTTTAAAGAACTCCTTGTGTCTTTGGATTTATAAAACGCAGGGTGCTGAGAGTGAGAGGAGGTGTTGCATGAGTAAATCTGGAGGGGTAGAGAAGTATGTGAGACTGGTACAAGACATGGATTAAGACAGCAGGACAGTGGTGAGATGTGCTGTGACTGATAGCTTCAAGGAGGAGGTGGAATAGTGTCAAGGATCAGCTCTGAGCCTTAGTTTGCTCTGGTGATGGACCGACTAACAGATGAGGTCAGGCAGGAATCCCCGTGGACTAGGATGTTTGCAAATTACATTGTGATTGGTGATAAGAACAGGGAACAGGTGGAAGAGAACTTGGTGGTATGCACTTGAAAGAAGAAAAATGAAAGTCAGCCGTGACAGAGTACATGTGTAGAGGCCGGTGGAACAGTGAGGCTACATGGAGCAGAGGTCACAAAGGTGTAGGACTTCACTGGGGTCCACTGTCCAGGAAAATGGAGTGATAAAGAGGTGAAAAAGAGAGCCCAGGCAGGATCGAGTGGATGGAGAAAAGTTTCAGGAGAGATTTATGACAAAAGGGTGTCAGCAAAGGTCAAATGAAAAGTTTACAAGAAGACAGTGGTGAGACTAGATGTTGTATGGTCTTGAGACAGTGGCCTTGACAAAAAGACAGGCGAAAGAACTGGAAGTGGCAGAAATGAAGATGCTGAGGTTCTCCTTAGGAGTGGCAATGTTGTACATATACTGTATGAGAAAATCAGAGGTACAGCACATGTTGAACAACTGGGAGACTGAGATGGTTTGGACATGTCCTGAGGAGGGACAGTGTATTGGTAGAAGGATATGTTAATTCATCTGCCTGGAAAAAGCCCAAGAGGAGATGTACGGATGCAGTTAGGACATGGATGTAGTTGGAGAGGACAGAGTGAGATGGTGAAGGATGAATCGCTATAGCGACCACTGAAGAGTGAATTAAACCAAAAGAAGAAGGAGCCACATGTGTTTCTTTGCTTGCATAGGGCTGCAGTGTGACGTGAGACTTGAGAACGTCATCACAATCATATTCCTATTACATGTGCAAGAAAGACCTTAATACAACAAAGATAGACCTCAAATTCATTAATCTTGATTTTATTTAAAGCAGTTTTCAAGCATAGGTGCAAAATGTTGAACAAATTTAACCATGACATAAGAACAAATACGAAATTGTATTTTTTTAATGTCCTTATGCATGCTTAATAATCCATGTACATAAATCTAACAAGGTCTGACTTTTTTTGTTCTTTTTTTTCATGCTCTGCTTTGTTCAGAGCTTTGCTTTCATTTATGAGGCAATAAAGCTGTTTGTTACATTATTCCAGAATTATTAAATGCATTTTGTCTCCAAATACATACTTCTTTCCAATGTTTGTAATTTAAAAATGCATTTTAAGAAGTTCTATCCGTCCACCTGTCCGTTAGGACTACACTTCCCAATGCGTCAACTGGCGCTGGAATATGACGTTGCCAGTTAATAAAAGCCGCGCATTTTTTTCGTCACGTCCTCTTTCCGTTGCTCTTCTCGCTTTGAGGTAAGAGTTAATGTTTCTGCGCAAACAAAATCCAAACCAATCTTTAAATATTACAGGTCATCTGTAGTTTCTAATTATCTTTTTGTTTTGTTCCTTACAGAAACCTCTCCACACGATGAGAGCCAAGGTAATATACAAAGGCGGCATTTATATTTCTTGGTTTCTGTCCTGCTGTCGCTCTTCTAGCTAGCTTGTAGCACAACCATGCTTGCTAGCAGAGCGTGCTGCTATTTTACTACTTGTTTTTTATCCCTTCACTTGATTAAACTGTGGTAATTGTGTGTGCATTAACATTATGTATGTAGACGTAGTTAATCTTTTATTAAAACATGATAAATGCATGCTACTGTGGTGACTTAAACCTGTCAGCCTCCGGTACTGTACTGGACATGATATATTGACATATACAGTACTGTACTTGGAAAGCGTGTATTCATGTAGTGATATATTGTCTTTGTTGCTTAAACGTGCTGTTAGCTACCAAGTGAACTTACAATCACCACAATCCTCTACTAATAAGTGTGCTGTTTTTATTTTCCAGTGGAGGAAGAAGCGTATGCGCAGGTAAGTTTCTTCCAAGCCAATGCTTGTGTAAACTTGTGGTTAAATTAAATCAGGTTCTACAAACTAATTGCTTTTTACCGTTTGCAGTAGTCTTAACAGTCAGTCTTCCAATAAGGACTTTAGAAAGTAATAGACCTTCTGGTGATGGTCAGTAATTGCACCCATATTTTGGCAGCTTTTAACTTATAATTTTGATTTTGATAAGATAGAACTTCAATGATCTCACAGGAAATTAAATAATTTACTCTTAACAGGTAAAAATGATTGCTGGCCTCTTAATTATAATTGGTACTGGCCTCTCATTTATATTTGGTATGCAGAAACAAGTGTATGGATATGATTAAATGTTAAGTGTTGCAGTTTTTCTTAAGATTTGTTTAATTGTCATATGTAGGTTAACACAAGGTCAATGCAATAAAATTTTCAGAATAAGGAACAGTTTTAGATTTAACAAATAATTGCATTAGGAACAATTTAATGTGTGAAATCTACAGTAACCTGATTATTAAATTGCTAGTTTTTTTTTTTTTTTGGGTGGCTTGTGTGCTCAAATTACTGCATTTGATAAATTGTATAAATTAAGTTTATTTTCAAAGTACTGTAATTAAAATTTTAAATAACTACTTTGAATGAATTTGTAGCAGGGCAGAAGACTCAAAAGTCCCAGGTTCAATCCCAAGCCATTCTTACATGTGGTGTCTCTGAGCAAGACGCCTAATCTCCCAATTGCTCCCCGGGTGCTTGCCTAGCTGTCCACAGCTCCACCTGGGCGTATCCTAGGTGCAATGGGTTAAATGCAGATTTTTTTGCCACTATGGAAATGTACAATAATGACAGCACATAGCAATTATTATTAATTATTATTATACTGACATGTACTGGTAGTTATTGGTGTTTTCAAATGCCCACTTTTGCACAGCAGCAGAGTTCGCTTTAGTCAAATAAAGCTTGGAGATGAGAGTTAACACAAGTTTAGCTTTATTAAAATTATTAATGGATTGTAATGTTGCGTTACTGTATACAGTACTTAATTTATAAGTTCCAGTTTATTAAAGCCTCAGTTTAGATTTGTTCAGCTTATACCTGTAGGGATATGCAAAGTATTAAATGTCAGGTTGGTCAAGTTGGTAAATTGCCTGAGTTTTTTCTCAAAGGGTTTTCTTTTCAACAGGCTGAAGCGTAAAAGGAGAAAGATGAGGCAGAGGTCAAAGTAAGCCCTCATCCCTGTCAGCTGTGATCCCATCTGAGTCTTTCCAGACAACATACTTGGACCCTCTGCTGGTTATGAAGCAAAGTCCCAGATCCTGACCAGATAAATAAGGACACCAACTGAGCGAGCTGGGTGTTTCTGGAAGTTGACAAAGATGCTGGAGTGACATGTCATCCACTGCGCAGCTGCTTTGTTCATGGACCATATGCATCTTTTTACTTGCAATTGTTAATGTGGTGTATTGAACAACAAATAAACACTGTTAAAATAGTACTGTACATTCAGTCTTTCTTTTTATATGCAGCAGAATTGGTTTCTAAAGGAAATTTTCTAGTTAGTTGACAAAAAAAGATGTGAAATAAAAAATAAAGTGAAATTTGTATGTGTACATAAACATTTTAAACAGTTTTCACCAAAGACCAGCTCAAGTTAAAACGGTAAATTTACACATGCAGATTATGTTGGTTTTAAATGTTTTGCATGCGTTATCTTAGTGTTACATAAATGAGTGTTCAAATGAAATATCAATTGCATTGTTGGTTCAAAACGATCCTGTATATACAGTACTGAACATGATTGAATTTAAACATTTGTACATGATTGAATTTAAGCATTTATTGAAAAAAGCTTTACAACTACAGTACTAGAAAGTTGTCGGACTCCGATGTACACATTGCAGTGTCAGGTCATTTAGTTGCATATCCACCAGTTCTGTAGATCATATTTTTACATGTACAGTAAATTAATTTATGTATATATATATATATATATATACACATAAAGATCAGTTTTATAACGCAGAATTTTAACCTAAAACTGGTTCGAAATCACGAGCATGACGTCATGCACTTAATGTTGGACATTTATTTAGCTACATTTTATTAGTGTAAACACTTGTTTTGTTTTTTTTAACGACACCGCAACAGAACTCCAAATGATGTAGCACAATATAAGCCTAATTTAATACTTCATTTTAAAAAGTGTTTTAAGTAAACATCCAACTCGTTGCGTTGTTTTGACCTGTGTGGTGAGTCGCCGCCAGGGGGCGCTCCGCCATGTTTGCGCCGCGCAGTGAAAACAGCAGAAGAAGAGTTAGCATTGTAAACACAAGGATATGGCTGACGAGAGGGGTGGAGGAGAAGACAACATTGACGACAACATGGGAAACCAGCTGCAGCTTTTACCAGGTAACAACTAAACCTAAAGTAACACATCTCGACGTGTCAGCGGGAAGTTGCGAGTTGCGACTTGCTAACAGCTAACTCGTATTCATACAGGCCACTGTTAAGTGTCAGGTCCTGACTGGTGGTGGATTTGTGAACCATTTGCTTTCGTTTTCTTTTCTCTTTCTGATAAAGAAAAACAAACAAAAAAAAACTTTTAAACAATGTTTGTGACTTCTGTAGAAGATTGCGTTGCAGATAAGAGTTTGCTTAGGAGACAGAGAGCTAACTAGCCTCGCTGCGTCTTTACTAAACTTGCTGTGACAGAGAATGAGGAAGAGGAGGAAGATGACATGGAGACTGAGGACCGAGACGATGAAGAGGCAGAAAAGCCTAGCGTCATCACGTTTGACCCAAGTCTTCCCACATCGCATGCTGTGAGTAATATTAAAACCATCCTTTATTCCTCTTACACCTCATTCTGTTCAGTGACCTGAGATGACTTCTGTTGTGACTTGGCGCCATATAAATAAACTGCACTGATTGACCTCCACCCATGTGGCCCCTCCCTCTGTCCACCTGTGGCCTTGTGCTTACTGTTTGTCTCCTGTGCGGACAGTACCTGGGTTCAGACATGGAGGAGTTTCACGGACGCACAGTCCATGATGACGACAGCTGCCAGACCATCCCTGTGCTCCCCCACACAGCTGTGATGCTGGTGCCGGGCCAGACGTTACCTCTGCAGCTCTTCAGACCGCAGGAGGTCAGCATGATGAGGAGCGTGATCCAGAAAGACAGAACGTTCGCCGTGCTCGCACACAGGTCTGCACAGATGGAAACGTCTAACTCTTCATGGGGATCATCACAGGGCGAACACAGCTTTAATACATGAAACACTTCACTGTTGACATTAAGGCCCTGTTTACATGAGAACAACCTCTGGAAACATGAGTGTTTTTTCAATGTTTATTGGGGGTAATAAACAAAAAAAGAAAGGGTTTATGGGAAAACGCTCTAGTTTCCATGTCAGCCGGGTTGCCAGATAAGAAATTATGAACTATAGTACAGTATTGTTGTTGTAAAACAAACGTGTCACACTAAAGGCCCGGGGGCCAAATGTTGCCCTCGTTGACATCTGGCCCCCAAGATTATATTTTAAATGTAAAATACTTGTCAGACATGCAACAGAGAACATCAAATGAGACCAAACTTTTGAGTAATCTGCAACCAAGAAAAGATGTTTGGTATCTAACTTGAGTTAATGTAGATTTTGAAATTGCCCCTTATTTTGAGAAAGGGTTTAATTTTGGCCCCCTTTTGCAAGTGAGTTTGACACCCCTGCTTTAAAATTATAGTATTTTGACGGCTAAACTATTATATTTTCTGAGTAAAATGAGATGTGTGCTGCGTTTGTTGAACATGTGCACAGAAAAGGAGGGGGTAAATAAGACATTTTAAAATTTTCTGGCAACCCTGATGTGGGCTCAGCTGCATTCATTGCACATTCAGCATCTGCATGACAGTTACGTCCAAACTGGTGAATACACTAACGTCTCTTTGGACCCTGGATTTGAGTACCGGTACTTTAGTTCCTACATGCTGAAAAAGGGTGAGTAGCACAAAAACACTCTGCTCACTGCCATTTATTATAACATTTTAGTGCAGAAAAATGACTTTGACTGCAACCACCTGTAGTGTGCATGTGTGACTTGACACTTGCAGAGCATTTCATACCTCTGTTGGGGGTTTCTCCAAAAATCTCCACTCTGACACCTGGATTCAGAAACCTTCAGTTTCAGAGAACGAGGGCTGTTGTCGTGTAAATGAACAGCCGAGCCGCATCAGGAAATCCGTGGTTGCACTCAAACACATCATGTAAACAGGACCTAAAACTACTAATTTACACACAGAAATGTTGGTGTTATAAGACTTGCTACTTGCTTTATATCAGTATTTATTTTTCACGGAATGAGTATTACAAATTTTGCATTTATGTTCTGGTTCATTGTTGATTTAGTTCGTAGGGGAAAACACCACGACCTGCTTAAAACTTTGAACATGTGGGAAATGCACACATGACCTTTAAGGTTCAAATAAACAGATGGATTTTAACAGCATCTTTCTGTGCAAAAATTTTACACCACCTCTGTTTTTATATTTGGAGTCAGATATTCTGTCAAAATAGTCTTAATTAGTTTTTGGCCTGATTTTTTTTTTTTTTGTTTTGTTTTGTTTTTGTTTTGTTTTTAAACTCGTTTTTGGTCCAGTCCTTGTCATTGACCATGACAGCATATTTATGCAGTATGTATGCTTCAAATAATAAAAAAATAGGTACAAATGGAGGGGGGAAATATATTGTTTCAGGCTTAAAAACCATCTAAAGCAGATGATTTTTGTCTAAATGTCATGTATTTAAAAAATGGGCGGCAGGTGCTGAAACACTGAAACAGAACCTGAAAGCTGCATCATTCTTCGATTCGACTGTAATGAGAAGTTTTCAGCTAACAGCTTCAAAGTTACCATGTCGGTGCTAAAATACTCGTTTTAATTTCAGTGTCGTTTGTGCTATTTTTTTTTAGAATCAGCTAAAGAAGCTGGAATAAATTGTTTTTGTGATAGACTGGTGTTAACAAAATGTGTCAACATCCAATTTAAAACAGTCTCTTTTACTTTCTATCACATTTAGAGACCACACTGATTTATGTTTAAGTAAAAAAAAAAAGTTTTATGCCTGAATAATTTGCAGGTCTGAGTTAAGTGTTGTAATAAACTTAACAAAAATCAGAAATTTCTTTAAAATTGAAGTGGTACTGGGCAAAAAAAAAAAAAAAGTTAAAAATGTTTCAAAATTCAAAGAAAAACTAAAAGACTTTCCAAAAATCTAGTTCGCTTTAAAAGATTGAGAAATTTGGCTCATTGGAAGAAAAATATAAAGAGACTCAAGACTTTTCAATGTGCTAGATGTTTTTTTTTTTGTGTGTGCTCTTATTCAGGAAAGTGTCCAAATTTGCTGCCCCCATTTCTTCTTGTTTAAGATTTGTTTTGTCTCAGATAATATTTTTTAAATTTCAATCTTGACTCCATGTGCTTGCAGCGATGCAGGTGAACCCGAGGCAGAGTTTGGAACAACAGCTGAAATTTATGCATACAGAGAAGAGCAGGAGTACGGGATTGAAACTGTCAAAGTAAAGGCTGTGGGGAGGCAGAGATTTAAGGTCCATGAGATAAGAACTCAAGCTGACGGGTAAGTAGGAACTAAATGCCTCCATAAAGCAAGGAACCAAAGGTCAGGGATTGTCATGTCTCAGCTCAAATGCAAATATGTTTTAATAGGAACATTTTATGAGCAGGTTATTGGCATTTATAAGGTCGGACCCATCTTTACTTTGAGGTACTGAAGCTCTGACATGGGCTGAATCCAGCTTTTACGGTTAGTAACAAGAATAAGTAGCTTGACTTTGACTCTAGTGTTTAAGCTGTGCATGTACTGAAACTGCACTCTTTCTGCATGTTATAAATAAACTTATTTATGAGATGATCAGTTTTCAGGTTGTAATTCTTATAACTTTAAATGAGAACAGATTTTTAACCAACCATCTCCAGAATCTTGATTTAAACAACTCAAATTTACCACTAGAGGGAGCACTAATTCTTCATGTAGCCATCTTTAGAAACGAAGTTGAAAGTTTTTATCCTGCCAAGAGGAGCTTTGGTGTTTTTGAGTCAAATATGCACGCAGAGCATTAGGAGGGGATCTGAGCAGCAAGTGTACTTGAAACAAATGTGATTTATTAAAACTGGTGATGTCAAGGTGCAGTTTGTTTTTCCAGCTGCTTCAGATGTGCAGGCAGTTCATGAACTTGTGGATTGCTGGGGGGGGGGGGGGGGGGGGGGGGGGGGGGGGGGCGGGGGGGGCGGGGGGG
>JARVGS010001636.1:29480407-29495383 GCA_031762315.1 Hypsolebias antenori | reverse complement strand
TTTTTGGCAAAAAATTAAAAAAAATAAATAAAATAAAGTGAGAGCATTGAAAGTCTAAATACTTTTGCGTAAAAAAAAAAAAAAAAAAAAAAAAAAAACTTGTGTTGCCAGTTCTATCTAAATCACTAAATGTTTGGCTCGCTGCAAATCAAAGACAACATTTTAAACTTCGAACTTTTCTACCTCACTATTTTTCAGATGAACGAGGAGCTCTGATGTGAATCACCTCTGGTTCTGGTTCTTCTGTTGCACCCCCCACTTTTTATCTGGGCTGAAGGTAGGCGGTGCTATGTAATCTGATTACTTTCTCACAGGTTGCACGAGCTTCAGAATACGAAATACAGTATAAAGCTATGGCTCATCACGGTTGAATAAACATATTTTAGGTGATCATGTTGAAAAACTCGGATTTTTTTTCTTAAATTCCTTTTTTTATTGTGTTCATTATTTTATAAAACTTGACTGAATCTGATCACTAGAATACTCCAATAAAGAATAAAATGTCTACGAATTAATGTAGCTTAAATACTTTAATTTTGTTTGACGAGTTTAAGAAGGCCTTTTGAGTTTTCATGTTTGTGGAAATAAATGTTACATTCGCTACATGCATGTGAAGTTCTTAAGTTTATGAACAGTGAACACAATGAAGATTTGCACCTTCTGATGCCCCTGATACATTTCAGATGTTGAAAGCAAACTGAGTTTGATCCTGAGTAAAACACACACACACAAAAATAAATAAATAAAATAAATAAATAAATAAATAAATTATAACACAACTATTTATTCATCTTTCTTGTTCCACCAAGTTGCATCATCTATCTCACGTATTGTTCTGTTGTGTCCAACAAGGTGAAATAAGGCTTCAATCCATACAAAAGTTGCATATCTAAACTTATATGCAACTTTTTGTATTTTAGTGTGCTGATGCCATATAGCCAATAATACCATAACGTTATCAACCGTATTACTTTAACCGCTTTTACACAGTATATTGTATGCCACAATTCTCTAACATCTGATAATAAACCTGGGCTTTTGCATGTTTCTGAAATGTACAGTGCAGACCTGGAACACCTTGCAAAAAGACTTGAAGCTAGACCTTGACCTCTCTGAGTGGCTTCAAACAACTGCTAAGTTCATGGCAAAAAAAAAAAAAAAATCAAAGCAGACATGTTCCTTTAGTATTTTATACAGCTTTATAATGTAGCTCTTTTTGTTTCGTTTTTTTTAAACATATTTCTTCCATTTATTTTTCATTTTATATGCTTTTTTATGATTATCTACTGTTGTCATCTTTTTCTTTGTTTAAAACAGGTCTCTCTTGTAGTCCTCGAGAATAAATTAGACCAACCTGTATAAATAAAGGTTGAAGGAACAGCTGTTCAGGTTTCCTAAAAACTGGAAAACAACCTGTTAAAGGATGTAAGCTACATGAAATACACATCGCAAAAGACCCTATGGATTCCTTTTGACAACTAATAATTTGTTTTAGAGATTTCGAATAAAAAAGTCCTATTTATTAGAGATTTGAACACTTTTGGTGCTGTTTTTCTTCACGTACAGCACGTACCTTTTGAGCCCGATGTTACGTCATAAATGTATTGACCAATCACATTGTGAGTCTACCGGAACCCGGAAGCTTGAATGTAGCTGGAAGTCGAAAAAGTTAGTGCAATTAATACGTATATCGTGTTTTAAAGGAATCAACTCATCAGACGGATATATTGATGCAGCGTTATTATTTGGACGAGTTGTTGTTGTTGACAACTGGCAACACAGATTAATTAGCTGGTTTGCTAGCTAGTTAGCCGCTGAGCTAACCTGTTTGCACTGAAGATTTCTTGTTAGCGCCGATGCCTCAAGAAGAAGAGGAATCTCTTCCGCTGGTTCGTTCTCTGAACAGTCAGATTCGTGTTTATGCCACGTTTTGTAACCAAAGCACTCGCGTTGTGCGGCCAGTATGGATAGATTACCGCGGGAAGCCTCAACTCTACGACGATTTGCAGCCAAGAACAGGACGAAGAATCAACACCTTCGTAGGTGAGAAACCATCTCAAACACAAATCACAGAGAACACGTTTCATGTTTCGTGTAAGTGAATTTATATGTGTGCAAGTAACTTTTAAATGTGACTGCTGACAATCTGAATATAAACCAGGGAATTTGGGAGGAGAGGGTTATTAGAAAACAAACAAACAAACAAACAAAAAAACAGGTCAATAAAGTTTTTGATATAATTTGAATGCTAAGTCTGTGTTTTTACGTCTGTGCAGTTTTTATTTATTGTTTTTGTTTTTATTGAAGCAAAGTGTCCTCTGTAATGTCATATTTTGGTTTTATTTTCTCGCAGGTCACCCTTGGATGTTCAGAGATGCAGCAACAGACGAGCTTTTGAGGGTGAACAACAAAGAGCTGTTTGTTCCTAAACCAGCTGATGCACGCGGTGTTTTGGTTAATATCACTATACCAGGTAAGACGAGTCAAATTACATAAATGGTTTGCAGTTGTGTACAAACATTAGTGTTTGTATTAGTGACTGTCAAACTGTTGTTGATCAGAGTGCAATGAATAGAAAGAAATTCAAATGAGTATAATTAAATTTTATTTTAAACTAGTGTCGCTTCACCATCCAGATTCATTTGACTTTTAAATTATACATTTTTTTTTCTACCACAACATTATGAAACACGGAGAGCGTACTGTGAACAGTCACCGTGTTCCAAGCATCACAAAATTGCACAATCCATTCCAACTTTATTTGTACAGCACTTTAACACCACAACAGACCAAAGTGCTGCACAGAATCACATTAAAACATGACTCAAAACGTAAATACACGTAAACACAAGTGAAATAAAACCAGGTCATAAAAAACAGTGAAATGCATAAGATCCGATCAAACAATAAAATCAATAAAACCTACAAAAAAATAAAAATTTTGTAAAAATAAATAAAAACAACACTTTACAAAATGTTAAAAGCCAAACAAGTGGGTTTTGAGTTTTAAAGTCTGAGATGGAGGGGCGTCTTGTTCCACAGTTTAGGAGCTGATGCAGCAAAAGCTCGATCCCCCTGAGGTTGAGTGGTTTTATGGACACTCTGAAGCAGCTGGTCAGCTGATCGGAGCGAGCGGGAAGGTTTGTAGGGATACAGCAGTTGAAAGAGGTAGGATGGAGCAAGACCATTCAAAGATTTAAAAATAAATAAAATAATTTAAAAATGGATCTTAAATTGCACAGGCAGCCAGTGGAGTGAGGTTAACATGGGAGGTATGTACCGTACTCATATGTATGTGTGCCAGTTAAAAGCCTCGCTGCACCATTATGGACCCTCTGCAGTTGAGGAATGGAGGACCCGCTAACCCGCCAGATAATGCGCATTCCAGTAATCCAGCCGGGTGGTAACAAAAGCATGGGTTACTGTATCAAAGTGTCTTTTTGGAGTGATGGGTTTTATCTTGGCTAGCTGTCTCAAATGATAAAAGCTTCTTTTAATAACTGACCTAATCTGACTATCTCGTTAAGTTCAGGATCTTTTTCAACCCCTAAATTCCTCACTGTCAGTTTGCTGTGTTGGATCAAGGAACCTAGATCTACAGTACCAATACCTAAAAAAAATTACATTGTGAAATGCAATTTCAGTGTTGGTTCATTAAATTATTTTCTAAACTGTGTAAGTTGAACACATTGTCAAAGTACTACAAGTAAAATTAAGTTTTATAAGAAACACAGTAACACAAAATGAGTGTAATCTGTGAGAATAATATAATGTTTCTAAAATTTCCATGTATTTCGTAAAACTGTATTTCCAGAAGTATTTAGAAACTTTTGTTTTACTTTACGTAGTTGACAGTCTTAAGAATCGAGCTCTCCATGTCGTTCGGCGACTGGTTCGACCTGAAGACTACAGGAAGCTGGAAATCGTTCATACGCTCCACGAGGAGCTCGAAGATCAGCCCAGCTGTTTGAAAGATCTCCGGCGCATGAACCAGCGAGTTGAGCAGTGTCTGCTGCGGTTCCGAGGCCAGGAGGAATGAAGCGTGAAGCTGGATGGATGTTCATCAGGCTGTATTTATTACTCACCAACAGCAGACATAAAAGAACTTGTAAAATAATTAATTCAACCTTTATTCATACAGTTTAGTCTCATTGAGTTACCTGTAGAAATAAAGGTTGAATAAATTATTTTCCAAGCTCTTGTAAAACTTGTAAAATAATACAAACAGGAGCTACTTCTCTTTGTCACTGTTGTTCATTATCTATAAAAAAAAAAAAAGTCACTTTGACGCTGCTGGATTGTTATATTCAATCAGCAGCTTAAATGTTTTCCTTACTCTAACGAAAAAGACATTTTAAACTCTCACTAAGAGTCTTTGCCTAATTTAAGGTCACAAGGCCGATGGAAAAACTTTCAAATGTAAAGATCTATATTTTTACATTAAAATACAGCGTCTTTAGAGTGCTATGTGTTAAGGTGACATTTAAGTGAACCAAAATAAATAGAAGATTTTGGTGAGAAGTTTTCTGTCTTCTAATTTCTAACTGGGGGACATAAAAATAAAACTTTTTAAAGAGGCTGTGAAGCACTGTGACCAAAGAGCTGAAGCTTTTGTTGTTGCCCACTTTATACATTTATTTTCTTATGTTTTGCTGATACTCGCATACTAATTTACACATTTCTGCTTTATCTGAAGTACTTGCACTATTTATTTTGATGATAAATGAATGCAATATATATTTGTAATGCATTATTGTACTTATGTCTTAAGGAATATTTGTATTGCTTAAGTTCAAGTGCAACTACTAAACCTTCAAAGTATCTAAAATAACACGCTAATTGCTCTTCAAGCAAAAATAATTAATTACCTGTACTATTAATTAAAATATATGATTATATGTTAACATACTTTTAAAATTTGTTCTTGTTTTATAATGTAAAATCAGGCATGACAGTGATGCATTTTATCATTCAAAGCAAAATGTCTAAATAAAATAGCTTTAAAAAGTCACGTGCATTATCATATAACAGATCTTTGTATCTGCTGAATGATCTCTGAATTAATGCAAACAGAAGGTGCTGTACAAGCTCACAGACTACTAAAGGATGCCCCATTAAGGTGTCTTGTCGTTTCCTGAAATTATAGCTGTCTCCAGTTTGTGCAGCTGGAGCACCACTACCAGACTTGTTGCTAGGCAACCGAGCAACAAACACATCTTTGAGTGTCTGAGACGAAACGAGCGGATGGCTGTATTATCAGGAACATACAGTCAGGAGGAAAACTAAAGAAAATGGGGACTCAGGTTGTTTGAGGAGAAAGCTGTACATCCCTGAACAGCAAGAGCCTTTGTTGTGTCACACATGCACACTGATTCGTTTTGCAGCAGTGCCGGTAATCATCTGTTTTTTTATCAGTAAGACGAGTCATATTCCCTCGCCTCCAGACAGATCACTGAGGTAAAATTAAAACTATGGTGAGATTTGGAAAAGAATGATCACAAAAGACCGATAAAATATTTACCTGGTACAAAATTTGTGTCTTTGTATCGTCAGGTGTTTCTTCTGTAGATTCTGTATTTCTCATCTCTTCCAGGTGTTTTGCTGAAAGCAGGAGGTATGTAAAAGTTTTGTTTAGCTTTGGTAGGTTATTAGAAAACATGTATGTGTTTGTATATTGACAAGAAATAAAATGAGGCCTTCACATTGTCTGCCTCAGTGTATGAAAAACATGAACATAATGATTCTTTTTCTTCCTCTTTCTGAAACTACAGCAAGTAACCCTATTCTTTCCGAAACACAAAGAAAGTTCCCTCTAAATCGCTGTTAGCGTTTAAACCAAGTGCATCCATATTATTTTGCCTCAGCACGTACCACGGTAAAGGAATGTGTTCAGCAAAGAGCTCAATGTGTAGACATGGATCCAGGCTGTGGTCGCAGCCCCAAAACAATTTTTAACAGCTCGCTGCAACCTTTTCACACATATCTGTGCTCTAAATCCTTTTTATTGCTAAATAACAAACCTCTAAATCAAACTAAGTTTATACGTCTGAGCTAACCAGAAATATGTAGCAGGAATCATATCTCAACTTTCATTTCTCCTACAATAGAGCGCATATTTTTATTAGTGCTATAAAGAAAGAAAATGTAAAAATGTTGCATCTATGCAAAGGATGGAGCTTATAAAATCTATTTGGGATTGACAAAGTCTACCATGGCCTAACATTTTTAATGCTTTGTCATTTTTAAAGGTTGCTCAAATTTATGCCTTGACACTGTTCAGTTTTGTGAATAGTTAATTGATTTTAATCAATATTGAAATTATTAACCTTTTTTTGGAAGCTGCATTTTTCTATGATTGGTTTGTGAACAGTTAGAAAATGTCTAAAGTTTTTTTTTCTACAAGTATTACTGATCTTCAAAACGTTGGGCAACACTCATAATGATGTCAACTCCTTTATTTTCTGAGTTTTTTAATACCATTACAAGACTTATTCTTCTTGTCCTTGAATATATGGTTTTATTTATTCTTTCTTTAAATATATTTTTAATTACAGTACATTGTTTCAACGTGAAATTTCATTAAAAGCTGACTAAAGTACGTTTGATAAGTAAATGTGCCTTGTCTTCTTTTAATTAAGTTTTTGTTTTAAGCTTTCTGTTCTGAGTAATGACAGCAACAGAAGTATGCTTCTGTGCTTTCTTTAAAAAGCATCAAAAGCTCTCGCAATGTGCATTGTATTAAACATATTTGCTATCAATTTGCTGCAGTCATTTTTCCAAAACATACATTTTTAAGCATAACTGAAGTAAGGAAACAACAATCAATTCTAAATCAAAATTTCTCTTTTTCTAAATAGTGTTTTATAAATAAAACCTTCAGCAGATTTCTTTTACATCAACATATTTTTCTATTGTTAAACAATATTGGTCTCAATATTTGTCTCATAACAAATAGTTTAAACACATATATCTAACCAAGCATCTGATTTCTGTATGGAAAAGCAAATCTGGCAACACTGTAACTGGTAGACCTTCTAGGGGCCTACCCTGCAAAAGAATTGGGTTTAGAAGGAAATCATTGCTTTTTTAGACCACCTATTAATATTGGATTATTGTAGATCTATCAAATCATTACTTTATGTAGCTTAAAACAGTCCAAGGTTGAATGTTTTAATCTCAAACACGTGATCTTTAAATTGAGTCACAAAATAACATGGATGATTACAGGATTAATAATTTTAAAGGGGTTTCATTCTTATCATGTTCATCCATCTTTCCATTACCTTTTACCCGCTTCTACAAAAATTTTTTTTTTTTTGGCTCACGGGGGTTGCCGGTGCCCATGTCCATGTCCATATCACTGTGCAAAGGGCGGGTACACCCTGGATGGGTCGCAAGTCCATCACAGGGCCACTAGAGACAAACAACCATTCACTCTCTCACTCACAGCTAGGGACAATTTAGAGTCACCAATCAGCTTAACATGCGTGTTTTTGGCCTGTGGGAGGAAACCGGAGTACCCGGAGGAAACCCATGCATGCATGGAGAAAACATGCAAACTCCACCCAGAAAGGCCCCCAGACTGGGATTTGAACCAGGGACCCTGCTCGCTGAGAGGCAGCAGCTCTACCAGTTATCACAGTCTGACCAAAATAAAAATACTATCTGCAGTTAATATTGGCATATCTTCATTTTACCACTTTGAAATGTTATTATTACTGGGTGTAATACAACAATGCTGTTTCATCCACAGCACAGTGAAACAAAGTACAGTACTGTACAGTATTTCATCCTGGCCTGGGTAACTTCTACCTTTATTAACTATTGGTGGACTGGATCCTCGCAGTTGCTCTAATGATAAATAATAATGATAAATAATGTTAAGACTTTGTACGTATTCATTATGCAAAGTTGCTGTTCTGAAAGGCACCACCGTCCTAAACCACGTGCCCTCCGTTTAATTAATCTATGCGCCATGACGAGATTTGAAGGCAAGTCTCGCGAGATCTTACGCTTTTTTCACGTGAAAGTTTGGACTCAATCTGCCGCCATTTAGAGTTTGTTCAAAAGAAAACTTTTAAACCGAAAACTTAATTAGGCGTTTAGAGATATATTTTATTTAGTTAAGTAACTTCTCCTAATATTATTTAAGTTGCTGTGTGGAAAAAGGCAACGTCTGTTGACCTTCCGCGGGTTCATTCATTTATTCACGAAGAAAAGGACCAAAAGCAGGTACCCGTCATTATTGGTTTTATGTAAATAAATGTTGCAGTGCCGCTCTCTAGTTTTGTCACTTTACAAATATATGTTAGTATTTAGAGTAATGTCACAGTCGTGTGGCTTTAAAGGGTTTTTGCCAAGTTGCACATTAAGTAATGTTTAAAAATATTGTAAGCTAGCAATTGCTAAACCGAAAATGCTAACGTCACATTCATCTATTTTATTCGCCTTTTGTATTATGTTGGTAATTTGAACACAGTGCAGATGTTAAAACACACAAAAATTAAGTATAGGATTCCTAAACATTAAAAAGTAAAAAATAAAATTGCCAGTGTTTTGAGTGTGAAATTGATTTGACTCGTGTAAAGTGAGTCAGATGACACCTGGGTTAAAATTAAATCTCAGGAAGTCTCAACATTTCACTGATCACATCAACTCTGGATGAACATATAAAGTTCACACATGAAGATGTAAAAGATGGCAGGTTAGCTTTCTTGGACTGTGTGGTCTCAGTTTCTGATAGGAGGACATTTGCAAACTGAAGTGTAACGCAAAGTTGCAAACCCACCCACACAGACCAGTACAGTACAGTATTTGTATTTTGACTCCCATCACTCTCTGGAGCACGAGTTGGGAGTCACCACAGAGCGGACAGCATCTCCAGGAGCCAGGCAGAAGAAGAAACCCCACACAAGGCAGGCCCACAGTCAAACTCAAGAGCCAAACCTTCCCCTTATTAACATCTTAACTGGCCATAAAATATATATATATTTTAACTGCAAAATATTTTCTATTGCCTCTCATTTTGCTTACAAACCTCACAAGTGCAAACTTCCTCTGACAGTTCGTCAGCTCTGAAGCCAAGAAGAATTGGTTTGAATTTTTCAGTGATCTTTGATTTTGATGTGGAAAGAGCAAAAGAGAATGTCATATGAAGCTGCAACTAAGAAAACATCAGGTTTCTGACTTAAGTTAATGTAGTTATTGAAATTGTCTCTTTGTTTTTCAACCCATCCATCCATCCATTAAAAAAAAAAAGTATGCATCTTTTATGATTGTCTATTGTTGTTGTCGTTGTCCACTGTTGTCATCACTCTTTGTTAAAAATTCGGGTCTCTCTTGTAAATGAAACCCCGAGGCTCAATGGTATTCTTCTTCTTCTTTCGGCTTTTCCCTCTTCAGGGGGTCGCCGCAGCGAGTCATCCTCCTTCACCTCACTCTGTCCTCTGCATCCTCTGTCCTCCAACTACCTTCATGTCCTCTCAAATTGCATCCATATATCTCCTCTTTGGCCTCCCTCTTTGTCTTTTTCCTGGCAGCTGCATTTCTAATATCCTTCTACCAATATACCCAATGTGTTTGACTTTGAAAAAAAAAAATCAGTCTCCTCCTGCATTTGTGTCCTCAAGCCTTCATCCACCCTGTTCGGTGACAGAAATGGCAAAACATTCAACTTTGTAACCTATCAGAAACCCGAATATGTGATCTTAAAGTATCGTTCTGTAAAACAGTGTTCTTGTGAAGTTGAGCTACAAAACTGCAGCTCCACATTTACTATGGACCAGGAAGGTTTACGTTTGATTAGACTTCAGGCCACTCACTGCACAGCACCTCATGTGGACCAATTTATTCTCATGTTGACCTTTTAAACAAGTTCCGTCTTTGTGTTGGTGGGGAAGGCAGTATATCATCAATCCATTATCAGATCAGCTGTAAACTATCATTCCCTCACCTTTGCTGTCTTCTAGCTGCTCGACTTTTGCTGTGGGATTGGAGAAAAAGTTGCTGACTCTGTTGGAGTCAGTTGTCGTTACGGCTTCTTTCAGGAAAGAATAAAACAGCACTTGTGTTTTAATGGCACGTGGTTCTGCTTCTTCTGTTTCTGAACAAGAAACAATTAGAGTTGGTTAAAGGCATGGGGGGTAAATTAAAAGGGATTGTAGATATCAAAAAGAAGGGGTGTTTTCTACCCTCAAACCTTATCTTTAGAGATAGAGTTACGTTTGACACCATACTGCATCAAAGACTACCCTGCCCAGTATTCACAAATAGAAAATATGAAGGGGAATTTTTAATGGAAATGGATTAATATTTTACCTCAGCATTGATTCATGCTGCCACTGTAGACATTTTATTTTCTTCCGCAAGTGAAGAGCATGTGAGCTTCCCAAAGACAGCTACTGTTACTGAAAATCAGTTTGCCACTCAAACTACCTGCCCTGTCCTGCTATAACAACAAGGGAAGAGATAAGGTTGATTTCATATTTACAAAGGATGGTACCATTAATTTAATTTAACTGATTTGATGACTGCATCCTAGAAAAAACTGATGACAATAAATGTGAGTTGAAGAAGAATATTGGAAGGAATTTCAGTTGTATGTGATTGCAATCGAAAGACAGAATGGAAACGTCACGCTGATGTTTTGAATTTAACCTGTTGTTGGATTTTCTTTCGCTTCTTCCTCTTTGGGTCACGTGGGTCACTGGTGCCCATATTCTGCAGTCACTGTGTGACAGAGCTGTCATTTCTAACCCAAACCTGGATCCTGGCCCGACCTGGAGGGCTGAGCCATAATAATGTGCTTAATGTGTGGGCCGGGCTGGTGTCGGGCTTTTGATTGCATCAGTGGACTCACACGGCTGACAATCCAATTGTCAACATAGTTTGCCATATTATCACCAGCCGCACGCGACCCTTTGTCCGTACACTGACCAGCTGGTTGAACGACGTTAAAAGGAAGTTCAGTTAAGCTTCAGATGGACTACTGCCAGTGATCCAAAGCCCAAATGGATGTTCATTCAGCCGCTGCACTCTGCGGACACACGTGGCCAATGACACAAACAAGTGAGATCCCAAAATATCTGACGTGTCAGAGCAGGGTCCGTGTCTGCATAATGCAGAATGCAGGCAGAAGCAGGGATTTAATGTGCTTTGACGGCCATGAAAGGGCAAACACCCCCTCAGCTCTAATCTTCTGCCCCTTCAGCCACGTGTGTCTGCTGACCATTATATAAGCAGTGAAAGCTTAATTAAAAATGTTGGGGGGTGGGAGGGTGCAATTACTGTTAATTCATCGAGTTGGATGTGGTTCAGAAATTATGGCTATGGGCTGGGGATGGATTTTTTTAGTGTCTGAATGCAACTCTACTGTGTGAAAGGTGGGGGACATTCTAGACAGGTCTCCAGTTCATCACAGGGACACAGAGACAAACGAGACACTCTCTCACTCACACCTATAGACTATTTAGAGTTACCAATCAGCCTAACATGCATGTTTTTGGTCTGTTGGAGAAGCTGGAGTACTAGTAGAAAACCCACGTGTGCACAGAGAGAACATGGAAACTCCACCAGAAAGGTCCCCTGACCAGGATTTGAACTGGGGCAACCTACTCGCTGACAGGCAGCAGCTCTACCAACTGTGCCACCATGCTGCCCACCACTGATGCATACGAACCAAATACTTCAGATATGACTTATACCAATCTAAAGTTATAACTATGATTAAGATGTTGTCTTCACGTCTCTATAATATGTGTACATTGACGTCTGACAAAAACCGAACACCTTCCATCATGCTAAGAACACCATCGCCACTGCAAAGCACAGTGGTGGCAGTATCAGCTTGAGGGGATGATTTTCATCAGCAGGAACTTGGCTGTCAATCAAACACACTGCTAAAGCAATACTCCAGTGGTTTAGACTTCATTTGAGTTAGGGTATATGCACTTTGGGGGATTTTAAGAGAAAACCACAGATCATATTGTAGTGAGAGACAATGTGGGTTAAAGACCTTTTGATCCGGAATGACTCAAAAAGATGGATCAAAAGTTAGTGTGGTATCCCCGCACTCCATTTATATGGTAAAAATAATTAAATAATTAAACATAAATTAATTAGGTAAAACAAAAAAGTTTAAATGACAGTTCAGATATGTAATGTCAAGCTTTTTGTCACCCTTTTCAACTTAAATTGATTTATTCTATAGAGCACTTCAAAGGGAGCTGTTTTCTGACATAATCTATTTGTCTGTTTTGTCTTTATTTCCTTTTCTGATCCTTATGTTTGTCTCTGTTTGCTGTCATTCTTCACCCTCGCTTCAGCCTGTCTCTCCTGACACTCATCACTCACACCTGTTGCTAATCAGTAATCATTCCAGGTGCAATGATCTCTCAGTCTACCTCTGCCTTATTTAAACCCCTCCTATTCATTACTTGAACATTTGCTCATTGCTCTGTAAATCCTACAGATCCTCCTCAGCCTGTCTTGTTCCTGTTTGCTCCATGAGTCTGTGCATGCTTTGCTGCCACATCAGATTTTTGTTTTGCTGTTTTATTTAACCCCTTCTTCCCTTGTTTGCTTCACCTGGGTCTAAACACCAAGGAGCACAATGTTGTCTTCCGTGTTTATTCATAGTCCCAGTTGTTGTTCACGATATCTTTTGCAGTTTTATGCAAATTTTGTCCATGTCGTACGGTGTGCCGCTAACAGAAGTCATAGCGCACCTTTGGTGATCAAGCCACACATTTTTACAGATTTTTTTATTATTATTATTATTTTTTTTTTTTGGAGCTGATCAAAAAGTCTAGACATTGTAAAGGAAATGGAAGATTATTGGATAGAGTCCTGTCTTCCCACTGGAAGAAAACACAACCATTTTTTACATTGTAACCCGGTTGCATTTTAACCAGAGCATATTACTGTACATAGAATGTGCATTAGTTTAAAGTAAAACATAAAAATGAATAAACTGTAATACAGCCTCCAGTCACAAGGTGACAGTACTGTCTTAACACCTTTCCAGCATACTCTCAATTTACACACACCATGGTGTCCTGAGAGAAAGTGTGGCTCCAATCCAGAAGTGAGGGGCCACAAAGGGAGCTTAGACTCATCTTTCTGCAGCTATCAATGATCTCAGGAAATCAGTTGAGCATATTTCAATATATCATAGCATGATTTATTTATTTACCACTAAACACACTGCAATACAGCCTCTAGCCGCAAAGTTTGTTAAACTTTGCCTCTGTGAATGAGCCTGGGAGGGTGCGAGGTCTGTCAGACTGTTAAAACTATCAGGTGTCTGAGTGGCAGAACGCCGGCCGTAGGACATCTTCGTTCATTCTGCGTCTGGATAGGAATAGAAGCAGCCAAGCACAGCGTGGCCTGCTTTGCACGAAAGGGGTCCCAGATAAGACCGCTTTCAGCTGTGTAAGCTCAAACTTGCTGATGTGGCGTGAGGTCATTGCTACCTCCTGGAAATGCTGTAACCTCATTAGCAGTCTGAGATTCTTGGACAGGAATGTGTGAGGATTGTTGCCGTAGAGTTTCCTTCTTACTTGTCTTACCTAGTTATAGTAAACATGAATCATTCAGAGGTGACAAGTTAATATGGTGCAGCTTGGTACATACTGTGCACATTTAAAAACATTTAGAAAGAACTGCTATTTGGGATATGGACTTTTTTTTTTTTTTTTACTGCTCTTCAAATAGGATTCCAGGTGATGGGATCCATGCGAAGTGCTAAACCAGCATGAAATGTTTGTGTCAAGCTGGGTTCTCTTTACAAAGGAGTCACCTGCAGATCAGGATACCTTTCATCCATAGGGCCAGAAGCTGATCAGTGTATTTCACCTCAACAGGTTTTCTTCAGCCAGACTTTACTATGGATTTAGGGTTGTATTTAAAGTTTATAGTGCATTTAATGGTCTTCCAGATGTCAATACATGTCATGTGGAAGATATCTGGACAAGACTAGCACAAGTTTCTGATGGGTATGTGTTGAAAGAACTGTTATATTTTGCACAACCATATTTCAGTGCTTTTTAGTGTTCCCAACTATGGCATTCCAACATATCGAGGAAGTACATTGACCCAGGTCAGGTTCCAACGCTATTTTTATCCACATTGGTGACACGGAGTGGGTATAACAGTGCTGGTTTTGTACGTACCACTTTGGTCTTGTTATATCTTAATGAAAGTAGCATTTCTTGAAGGTATTCCTGTGTCCTACTGGCCTACATGGCAATATTTTTATTTTTTATTTTTTATCAAATATTTCAAATGTGTTCACGCACAGCGCTTTTGCCTCCAAAAGATCCAAGGATAAAACAGCAGCATGGCAACTACAAGATTACAAGCATCAAGCTTTTAAAAGATGGACAAGGTTTCTCTGCCTCCTCCTGTTGTTCGAAAAGGACTCTGATTTACAAAAAAACAATGTGTGTGTGTGATTGTTACTTTGTGAGGTCCATTTTTCAAGCCATCTTACATTGTGAGGACAAACTGCCCTTTGTGGGGACCAAAGCAAAGTCCCCATAAGGTTCAAGTGTTGTCGGTGGGTTAGGGGCTAGGTTTAGGACTAATGTGTGGATTGAGGCTGGGTTAGGTTTAGGATAAGGTATGCACTGATATTGAATAGGTTTAGGGTAAGGGTCAAGTTTAGGCTATAGAAATGAATGGAAATCAATGCAAACTCACTGTAAAGATAAGAGGTGTGTGTGTGTAGTCTCCAGATATGTCAGAGAAATAACAGAGACAATGCGTTTGAGTTTTGTCTGTTGTTCTCAGCAGAAATTGTGAGGACGTGGCGATAACAAGGACATGGTAGTTCCCAATTGATTAGAGCAGACTGTGGAGGGGAGACACTCCCAATCCTCGAGCAGAAAGCACAACGTTGTATACAGGTGACCCCCGGTATCCGGCGTTCCCGGTAACCGGCGTTTCACGTATCCGGCCCCCCCCGCCCGTGACGTC
>JARVGS010001636.1:29462178-29473180 GCA_031762315.1 Hypsolebias antenori | reverse complement strand
CCATCTCCACATCATTGCATTCAGTTTTTATTCACAATTTGTTTAGTGTCCCAACTTTTTTGGAATCTGGTTTGTAGATACATTCAGTAAGATGATGTACAATCAGTACATTATCTTTTAAGTTAGTTTTTAAGAGGTTAGTCAAAAGAATAAATTTGTTCTACATTTTAAATTTACCATTCGATGTCTTCCTTACACTTAGGTGTACATGTGAATGCAATATCTAAAAAGCAAGAAGGTTTTGAGAATTTATTTTTTAATTTATTGCCTTTTTTTGCACTACGTGCCAAGTATATGTTGTTAAACAGTTTGTATTTTATTTATATTTCTAATTGGGCTGGTGCTTTATCTCAGACAACTTTAGTTATAAATTGTCAAACTGGGAACCCAAAGAAAGGAATCTGTTCTGGTTCTATTTGCCCATCTTGAATTGTATTTGTGATATAACAGCCAAGATGGCACAACATAACGAAATATGTGTTGTGCATTTTTTTTTTCATTGTGCAAATTCCTTGACAAAAGTACCAGTAAGCTGTAAAACCAACACTAATGCTGCCTTCACACATGAACTGCAGTCATTTAAAGTAACTTGTTTTTCATTCTGAGACGTCTCTGCGGCTCAGAAATGTCATCTGGGAAGTTCATTTGTGTCCCAGTAAAAGTTTGAACCTTATTGTTTTTGGACAGTCAAAGTGTTTTTGCTGCTCGTGTGTGAATGCGTTATGGATCGGCTAAATGAGAACCATTTTCTGTTTCTAATAGCTGATGGGGCATCACAGTGAGATAATAGACATATCATAAATAAAGTTTTATTGGACACTTTGGATTTATATTATAAATCACAAAAAAGATTTATATCTCTGTTATTCTCTAACTTTTAACAGGTTTATAAAGATGTCTGCAGGTTTTCCCACCCTGGGATGGGTATCCATACTCTGCACGAGCTGAGTTGGCTGAAGGGGGAGGATGAGGCCACAGTCCTGAACACCGTGCGAAACAACACCACTCAGCTGTACGGCATATGATCTGCAGCTACGACACAGGGAAACAAAAATAAAAGAATCAGGCTGTAAGGGTTTTATGTCTAAAGTTGCCTGCAACCTTTGATTTTAGATTTTTAAACTCTGCACAAATGTAAGAGGCTGAAGAGGAGTATCATTTTAATAACTTAATACTCACAAATCTTACAAACAATGAAAGGGTTTAAAAGCAATCCCACCATGAAAGTATCTTGTTTGAGATGCTGTATGACTGATTGTCTGGTTACATTTTAAGTCATTGTTCTTGCAGATTTGTTCCAGATGTTACTCTTGTCTGCTGGGCAGAGTCGTTTGGTTTGATGTATTAAAAGCCTTGAATTGTGCTTGTTTATTCTTCAGCCTTGTTCAGTTGAATTACTTGAACATAAGCACTGCAGAAATGATGTGCAAAGACGCAAACGTGTGTGTAGCTTACCATGAGTACAAACATGAAGATCCAGTACCTGAGCCTGGTCCATTAAGCTGCTTCAGTTCCACCTTCATCCCACACATTTGGCTTAAGTGCTTTTTATTTGGAGAATTAGTCATGTGACATTTTCTGGCTGATAGTTGGTCATCTGAGTGTTGGAGTAGTGGTAAATGTGTCAATATGTGTTAAAATAGACATTTTTCATGTCAACGAGTTAATAATAAAACGATGTTTAATGCTTTTGAAAAAAAGTAGGTTAGAGCTGCAATATTTACCACTAATGGGCATGAACATCAGAACAGTGACCTGTTTGGAAAGTGTTTCACACAATCTTGTTTTGCAGGTAGTTTTCAGTCAGATCAGTAGTTTTTATTTTTTTTTTACTGCAGTTGCAAGAATAAAAAGTTAAATCTTTTCTCAGGCTCATCAGTAAAAGAAGAATTATTTCTGAATAAATATACCTTATTTGTTTTGTATGTTAGAAACTGCTTTGAGAAATAATTTATAACCACATTTATGGTACGGAAAAAATAAAAATATAATCAATATAATTAATTTTCTCATTTATAGCATTTTTGTGCCATTTTAATTTTTTCTGAAGATATTTCCAAGTATTTTTATTTTTCAGACCGATTGTAGAAACTAAATTGATGAAAAGTTGAATTGTAATAAAATCAGTTTCCTATTTGATGAGTTATCTGTTCTCAAATGAATTGTAACACAACTCATTCAATGTCCATCCATTATCTTTTACCTGCTTCTTCCTTTTTGGGTGGTGGGGGTCACTGGGTCCAGCAGTAACTGTGCCAGAGACGGCACACCCTGGACAGGTTTCCAGTCCATCACAGAGACAAACGACCATGCACTCTGTGCCTGACTTGCATGTTTTAGGTCTGTGGGAGGAAACCGGAGTACCTGGAGAAAACCCACGCATGCATGGAAAGAACATGCAATCTCCATCCAGAACGCGCCCCCACCCAGCTGGGATTCGATCCAGGGACGACCTTGCTTGAGCGGCAGCAGCTCTAACTGCATATTGTCACATATTTTACATAATTATAGCATAATTTTATTTATTATATATGTACGGAGAGAACATGCAAACTCCACCAAAAATGCACCCCCGCCCGGGATTTGAACCGGCGACCTTCTCCTTGACGGGGCCTTCCTTCCAAGATCATCCCTGTAAAAGACGTCCCTGCAGGTCTGTCGGCAGGTGGCGGTAATGCGCAATTGCTGCATATTGTCGGCAGGTGGCGGTAATGCACCATTTTTCCGATTGGAATCAAATCAGCGAAGAAGTCAGACGGAGACGGCTAACATGCTAGCACAACAGCGACATTAGGATTATGTTGTGAAAAATAAACAACAAACATGGATAAAAAGAAATCTTTGGATGTTGCTGCATCATCGGTAAGCTACTCGACGGAAAGATTCAATAACTGTTGATTTATAATCCTGAGTGAACGTGTGACTAAAGGATTCAACTTAACTAACGTTGGCTAGCTAAAACTCACTCGTTCTCTAACATTTTCGTACAAAAAGTATCTTTATTTAATGATCTGTTTCTTCCAGTTAGTCGACCTGAAGGCTGAGCTGTACAGAAAGCAGGAACAGTTCAAACGGGAAAAACTTGGGCAAGAAACTGCGGATGAAAGACTCAAAGCTAAATCTACCACCAACAAGGTGAGTTTGAGTTCAAATGCGACGGGAAATATTGTTGGATAATGACGCAGAGCAACTTCTCACTCGCTTCTCTTTAATTCAGAAACCGAACATCTGGAGTAAACAAAACCCTGGAGTTTCAGCAAGAGCTGAGAAAGATGCAGAGCAGCTGGCAGAGGAGAAGATCAGCCTCGATGCTTCCAGGTGGGTTCAGCTTTAAGTTAATGTGTCAGCAAACCGGTCCTTATTTACCTTTGATCACTTTCTGCTCCAAAACAGACACAAGCTAGAGGAAAAGGCCAGGCTCTATGAGCAGATGACAAAAGGAGACTTTCCAGGTTTGTGAGCCGCCCGATATTTTACACCAAACATAGCTGCTTTGTTGTTTTATACGTGTTTTATTATTCGTTAGACGAAGAGACAGAGGCCCTGTACCTGGTTGACTTCACCCAGAAGATTATTGACAAAAGAAGAGGAACTCAACCACTGAAGGAGGTGAAAGACGAAGAGGAAAGAGACCGTTTGTCACCAGTCCCCCCTCCTCAAAACCCAGATGAGGAATGGTAATGTCATAGACTTGTTTCTTGTATTAGGTGCGAACATCATAACTTTAACTGCAACATTTTCCAAGTTTTTGTCACTTTGAAAATGCAAGCCCTCCAAATAATTGGTAACACTTGTTATCACCTTTGTTGTTTCCCTGTAGGGTTGATTATGTGGATGCTTTGGGACGATCTCGAAGATGCATGAAGAAAGATTTGCCCAGTTTTCAGACAATGGACCAAGAACTTAAAGGAAAGGGGTAAGTAAATCAATAAATAATAGATATTTGGATGTATTTTGGCGTTAAAGAAGAAACTCCTTCATGGTTTTATTTTAATATAATGCACTCATTAATTAGTCTTCAAATGAAAGACTTCAATTAAAATAAAGATCTAGAGATTTTATAACAGTTTATGTGTATGTAGCAAACCAGTTTATACCTGGACACATTCTAAGAAACTGGGTGTGATTTGATGGAGATCTATCAATTTTATGATCATGTTGTGATGGTGTAACGTGTTCACACTTTGTGTTATTATTGTTAACTTTATGTTGCACATGATCACAAAGAACAAATGTACAGTTAAACACTGCATGATGCAGCTGCAGAATAATCTGTCATCTTGTATAATAGTTACAGATGTGTGAGACTTTGTTTTGAAGTTTTTGTTTCTTTTTGCTTCTGAATAATTTATTTAACATAAATAATGTATAGCTATGACACTTTCTATAGAATAGCCACATCTCAGAAGACCTTACTGTCTGAGGACATGCGTCGAGAGCTGCAGAGGCAGGAGTGGGAAAGGGAGGAAGAAGAAGCGATGAAGAAGCCCGTCGGACCAATTCATTATGAGGATATTAGAGCACAGGGTTAGCATCGGATCAAAACTCTTTTTCAAATACTTCTTGAAGCTTGTTTCTTATTTTTTTCCAAAACAAAACATTTTCCCCCCTTCAACCTCAGAGGCTCGAGATCTTGGTGTGGGCTACTACGCCTTCTCTCAGGATCAAGAGCAACGCAGGAAGCAGAGAGAAACTCTGGACATGCTCAGAGACCAGGTGTGTTCATTATTAAATGGAAGCAAAAACCTAATTATCAGACTAGGGTGACATGAAGAACAGACAAATTACAAGCCTAGTATTCCTTGAAGGAATAGGCATATCACCTTTAATGCCAAAGTTTTAAATTCAGATAATCTTTTGTGAGAAGGAACGCACTCGTGGCGTTTTGGACAAACCTCAGAATGTGTTTGGTGAATGACTCTAAGCTACAACCACATCAAATTTAAGTTAATTTTCTATTAAATGGACTAAGTTAGAGCCACTTTTGTGTTTGTACAGGTACATTAGTTGTGGAAGCCTTGACCTGCATTAACTCCAGAGTTTTTCATGTGTAGATGTTCATCCAAATATTACTTCCTGATAGTTCTTTAAAATCCATCCAGTCTTTAACAGACAGTGTTGACTATGATAACAATAGTAGCAGCAGCAGCAGCTTTAATTAGATGTCATGAAGGACGGCACAAATAGAAGTTGTAAAAAAAAGTCTATGTAACTGTTAAGTGATATTGACAGGAGGAGCTGTTGCATCATAACCAACAATGTCCTAAATGTTTGCTGGTATGGCTAGTTCTTATAACTGAGAAGCAGAAATGCAAAACATTAAAACTGCTCAAGTTTTTGATTCCTCTTTAAGTTTTTGGAAGCGGATTTCAAAGATCTGCATTACAGTTGTGAGATTCACCATAATTTAAAGTGTACCTAAATTTCTTTAGAAACGTTATCTGCACCATCAACGTCATCAAGTATTTATAACCATTAAATCAAATTAATCTTGATCCTGAGGATTAATGCCTCGTTCTCTTTGACATCCGTTCTTTTCTTCAGACTACAGACCAGCGGACTAAAAGAGAACGACTCAAGGAGAAGAGGCAGTCCATCCTTAAGGCCCGACTTGCCAAAGTAAGGCAGAGGAAGATGAAGAAGGCAAACCTGGATGGCAATGAGGAAGAGGAGAAAGTGGAGGAGGAGGAGAATCAAGGTTAGTATCCACACCAACTTCATTTTAGCTGCTGCTTCAGGCTGTAACTGTTATCTCCAACAAAATAGAACGTGTTGCAAATCAGATTGGATGATTCGGTGTAGTGAGCTGAAAGATGTGTTGTTGTTTTTTGTTTTTTTTTTTCAGGAGAGGATGAGGAGGGTGACACAATTGGACCCATCCCTCAACCAGATGTGCCACCGGAGGCTAGCATTCTTAAAAGGGTAGAAGTGGAAATTCAGGAGAGGAGGGACACTAAACCAGGAGTGCCTCACATCAGAGAGTGGGACAGGGGCAAAGGTAGGTCATTATTTAAAGTGTGTATAAGAATTCAAACATTCAACTCCTCATATATGACACGTTCTGTGAAAACAAGTCACAATGAGGAGTTTTTCAATGTTTAGTTCCAAAAAGCTTCAAAATGATATGTAGTTTGTTGAAAATTGATGATTTATTACCTGGTAACGCAAGTTAGAGTGCCAGTTCAAAACTGTATTTTTGTTGGTCTGGAGTGGTGTCATCGGGAATTCCACCCACGAGGCTCATCCAGTCCAAGACAGACATGTCTACTCCCCACCTCGGTCCATTCAGAAGACATGGAGATGGGGAACCGAAACTCTGTAGTGCCTCTAAATGACTTGGATCTTACTAATGTTTTTCTTTACACTTTGTATTTTTATTTGATGTAACTGGGACTCTGTGTACATAGTTTCGTTCCACCTCATGTACCACATGTGATGTGAATGACAATAGGCAGTGACAAACCTGTGACTGTGAACATCTGAAAAGGTGGGCCAGCTTTGTGGCTCCAACTCAACAATGTGACAAAGTGCTGACATACGCTTTCAGCGACCACCCAGCCTCGGGATTTTAAAGTCAAAACGTCAAAGCCGGGCTCCTTTTGGATTTGAATTGTCTGTGTTTTCTTTCAAACAAACTGTTTTTTGTAACTCTTGCTTTCAACAATGACAAACGGGTCCCGCATTTTCTTTGCTGTGCATGCAGGGGAGAAAATGCTGCAAGTTCACATTTAACATTAACACCATATCACCAAACTCACCATGTCTTAATGTTACGACAAAGATCTGTCCCAGTTTTAACGTGTGGAGCAACACGTCAGAGCAGCTGAGGTTTTCTCCACACCTCTTTTGATTCTGCACTGCTTGCTGTATTCTGAAAGCTCATTTGAGAACAGGAAGGGAGCCGCTCCATCTGTGACTTACGAACTACCAGCAGGAACATCAACACAGAGTGCAGCTATTTCATGGAATGTCCTCTGAAAGAGCCTATATCTCTAAAAGAGGGGAATCCTCAAGCTCCACAATGCCTTCAATGCATATATGTAGGGATTTCCTTGTGCTATGGCAACCAGAAAAATGAAATAGCCTGTTTTAAAATAAATTATAAGGGTCAAAAGACAAAAGATAACATCACAGGCACATTGGATTGTTATTTTAGTTACCAGGATGCTAGATGGTGTCTTCATGAAACTCCGATTTTGAATACAATCGAGGTATGTTGTGAACACCTCGATTAATAAAAACTGAGTTAATCAGTAACGTACGTTCAGCTGCACTGAACTGAATTATGCAAAATAATAAGCAGGTAAAAACATGTCCACATTTATTAAAACTTTTTTCACATTTTAAAGTTATTCAGCACATACCCTGAAACTATAAATATACAGGACGTGGATTAAATTAAAGTTTCCTTAATGCAGAGGATAAAACATGTTAAGGTTGCATTTCAATCTCCTGGATCTAAAATTTTTCCCATCATTAATGTTTCCTCTGGATTTTTTATTTTTTTTCCAGAGTATATGTTCAGCGAGTGGAAAACTCGCCGTCGGGACGAGCGAGACTCAGAATTTGCCCCTCCCTCTGCGTACTTCACTGGCGAGAAAAGATGGAAACCAGCAAAACCGAAGAACCAGGAGAATAAATCCAACACGTCCTTCAAGTCTGCAAAGTGTCCAGAAGGAACTGCAGAGAGTGAGGCTCAACCACAGTCTCAGTGTCCATCTGTTCCTCCAACATCCTCACAGCCTTCACAGCCCCCACCTGCAGAGACCTCCTCATGTTCAGCTCCCCCTTTAAACCCCCAGTATACCCCTCCTCCTCCTCCTCCCTTTTATCCACTGTTTCCTCCTCCGCCTCCTTTTCAGTTTGCAGGTCCACCACACGTCCTTCCTCCATTTCCCCCCCAGTACCTGTACCAGTATCCGCCACCGTTTCCACCCCCGCCTGCCGATCAAAGCCAGGCTCAGCAGCCATCTGAAGGCGCTCCTCAGAGTTTAGATGAAATGCTTTCCTTCTACAGGAACTCTACCTGATGGCTTCATTGTGACTGTAAATATTTCTTTAGAAAAAAAGTTTGAGCTTTATGAAACTGAAGCATTTAATAAATATCCAAAAATGTATTATTGATTATTGTTTCATTTTTAATTTACCACTAGAGGGGGCTGTTCAGATTTGCAAGATAACCTGCTACACAGAAGTCAGCTAATGTTTTAAGTTTTTGTTTATAAGTTTTTCTTTTTTAATTGACATTAAAAGAAAACAAAAAAGCATAGCTAGGATACAGGCTGGCTTCTTAGATAAATAACATCATTAACTGATTTTTATGTATGTGAATGTTTCTGTTCAGTGTCCAGAGACGACTTCTGATGTGACTTTGCGATAAATAAACTGAATTGAATTGAATTTGTACACAACCTTAGAAGTAGTCATTGAACTACTGTAGTTGGATATTTTTACTTAATAAGCACATTATTTAATTGACTAAATAATGTGTACATAACATAAGTTAGCTGTAAAGTAACTTGTTTCTGTAACTGTTACTTCATCCTGTAAAATTTTAATGCATTTTATGTGAAGTTTATATCAAACTATTATAAGGCTTAATTGTCCAGGGTGTTTTTACATATTTTTTTATTAATCTATTTTTAGTCAGGCAAATCCCATCACGCATTGCTTGCAAGGGAGGCCTGGGCCTGAAGGCAGCCTAGCATACATGTTTTTTGGACTGGGGGTGGAAACCAGACTATGCTAAACACAAGCAAACACCATCCATCCATTATCTTTTACCGGCTTCTTCCATTGTAGGTCACGGGGGTCGCCGGTGCCTATGTCCAGCAATCACTGTGCGAGGGGCGAGGTACACCCTGGACAGGTCGCAAGTCCATCACAGGGCCACATAGAGACAAACGAGACAATCGTTCACTCTCTCACTCACACCTAGGGACAATTTAGAGTCACCAATCAGCCTAACATACATGTTTCTGGGAGGAAACCGGAGTACCTGGAGAAAAACCCACGCATGCACGGAGAGAACATGCAAATTCCACCCAGGAAGGCCCCCGGACCAGGATTTGAACCAGGGACCTGCTCGCTGAGAGGCAGCAGCTCTACCAGTTGCGCCACCGGGCTGCCCAAGCAAACACCAGAAGAACATTAAAACTTCACATTGAAAAAAACGCAGGTCCAAACCCAGGAACTACTTGCTGTAATGCAACTGTGCTACCCACCAAGCCACCGTGCAGCCCAATACATTATTCATCGGTCTTAGGTGAGGCAGGTGTAGCCTCCCACCTAAGACAGTAAGACACCTAAGACTCCTAATACAGTTAATTTTAGAAAAAAGTTATAGTTTGTAGTAGTTATGAAAACTATAGACTGATGTAACGGAGATTTCAATGTGTGTCTATGAGTTTTGCTCTTTGCTGTACAGTAGTCCCTCGCTACTTGCAGGCTGACCTTCGCGGACTCGCTCTATCGCGCTTTTTCAAAGTAAGATTGAACACGAGAAAAAAAATTGTACATGACACGATTGTCAACTTTAATGTTACTCAGATGATTGTGACAGTACTGGATACAAAACAGTATAAAGTTAACAACAAATAAAATACTTCAGACAGGCGCCACCGTTTTGTAGTTTTCTACACTGTATTCTCACTCATAATGACTACATTTCCCAGAAGCAGAACGAAGATTTGTTTCCTTCTGCTGAAATACTAGAGGGAAAGTTTTGATCTGATCGGAAAAACTTTGGCGCTGATTACAGTAACTTTGGCGCCTAGCGGATGCAGAGAACTGCACGGAACCCACAGAACAGGACCTTCACACCCATCGGTGAATCTTGAGAGCTGGTCTTCAGGTCTCTCTTGTAAAGGAGTCCCTGAGGCTCAATGGGATTAACCTGTTTAAATAAAGGTTGAATGGTAGCCGGCCCACAAGAACTTCTGAGCAGGATGCACACCGCCGAAGGTCCAGCGTTCCAGCCGGAGCCCTCCAGGACTTTCTTCATCTTTCATCTGGCTTATGAGGACCTATGAGCAGGGGCATGCTGGGAAGTAAAATTTAGTAGCTACATATAAGTATGTTGTTAAAATTAGTAGGTTTGAGAGTTTAGAACATTGATTGTGGGCTTCGTCGCTGCAGGGTAGGTCTGCAGAAACAGGACTGAGCCGGACCGGAACCAAAAGCTGCTGCTTTTCTGCAGGTCTCCTTTTGGCTTTTCCCTCTTCAGTGGTCACCACAGCGAGTCATCCTCCTCCATCTCTGTCCTCTGCACCCTCTGTCTTCACTCCAACTACCATATATCCATATAGCTCCTCTTTGTCTTATCCCTGGCAGCTGCATTTCTAACATCCTTCTATCAATATTCCCACTGTCCCCACTCTGGACATGTCCAAACCATCTCAGTCTGGCCTCTCTAACTTTATCGCCAGTTGTTCAACCTGTGCTGAACCTCTGATGATCTCATTTCTAATCTTATCCATCCTTGTCACTCCTAAGGAGAACTCAACATCTTCATTTCTGCCACTTCTAGTTCTTTCTCCTGTCTTTTTATCAATGCCACAACTGGTCTGGTGAGTAAAATTTAGTGGCTACAAATACAGTACTGTACATGTGTTGTTAAAATGATATAGGTTTAAGTGTTTAGAACATTGCAAGAGTGTGGGAAAAGTTTCTAAAGCCTTAAAATACTGTACAGTAGTCCTTGGGTTATGACAGGCTCAGGTTACGACGTTTCGTATAGTTATGTCGGCATCTCCCTTATTCACGTTACGCGGTTACGTTCGGTTTTACGTCGGTTTTACACGGTTTTACGACGTTAAACGACGTAACGCGGCGACGCAGCGGCGCAGCGGTGGAAGGATACAGTTATGCAGTGCAGCGGTGGAGGAATACGTACTGTACAGAGGACAACTGCGTCGCTAGCATCCCTTGTAGGCCATTAGCCCTTCATTAGCCCTTCATTATTGCTCCCAAAACGCAAGGAGGACTCTTCTGATGGCAGTGC
>JARVGS010001636.1:29420677-29433553 GCA_031762315.1 Hypsolebias antenori | reverse complement strand
TTTTTTTTTGTCAGTGGGAGGAAACCAGAGTCCCCTGAGAAAACACATGCATACAGGGAGAAAACATGCAAACTCCACCCAGAAAGGTCCCAGGCTGAGATATGAACTGGCAACCTTCTCGCTGAGAGGTATCACCTCTAGCAACTGAGCCACCGTGCCACCCACATTTACTCATCTCATATAAAATATTATGTTCATGTTTCCTACATAAATAATATAACCAGTTTTTACATTCTTTTTAAACACAAGCCTGCCTGCTAAAAGTTCTAAAGTAAGTTCTAAATGTAAGTGGTGCATTAACATACACCACATACATTTGCTAAATTCACATGAAGATTTAATGATACAAAGTCATATTAAAAACCACAACCAATTAATATCGGAGGCAGCTGATAATATGAATTAACTCCATGTGACCGCTGCTGAATGATATGATTATATGGAAAAGTCCCTCTTGTCCCATTTCCCCTCCACAAAAGAGAAGAAAAAATAAATTCAATTAAATTCAGTTCATTTAAATGAGTAGCACCAAATCAAAACAGTTATCTCAGGGCACTTTACAGGAACATTCACATACATACAAAAGAAAATTAGTAAAGTTCTCTATCTAAGGAAGCCAGCAGACATGTTGAATCTTCACTTTGTCACAGTCTCCCATCCTAAGCAAGCACGATGTCAACAGTGGAAAGGAAAAATTCCCTTTTAACAGGAAGAAACCTCCAGCAGAACCAGGCTGAGAACAAGCAGCCATCTGTTTTGACTGGCTGGGTTTGAGAGGACAGGAAGGAGTAACAAACGAACACAGAATGGCAGGTCCAGATGCACATGAAAATGTACCCCCTTTTGGAAAAAAGACCAAAAAAAAAAAAAAAAACATGTCAAGGATAGAAAAAAATTGTTACAAATACAAAACAGGTTGAGCAGAGTAAGTAAAAACAGCAGCGTAGTAAAGAAATTTGGTCATTTTGTCCACAAGCAGTCTAAGCCTATGGCAGCAAAACTAATGGATAGCTCAAGAAACCCTAGCCAACCCCAACTATAGGATTTATGAAAAAGGAAAGTCTTAAACCTTATCTCAAAAGTAGACAAAGTGTCAGCCTTATGGACAGAAACTGGAAGTTGGTTCCACAAGTGAGGAGCCTGACAAATAAAGACAAAAAAACGTGATAACTGCTTCCCGTTTTGCTGTTGGAAACTATGAACCACAAGTAAACCTGAGAGTGAAGTGCTCTGTTAAGAAAATATGGAACAATAAGATCTGTTATATGGAGCTAAGTTGTTGAGAGCTTTGCATGTTAGAAGTAAGATTTTGAATTATATTCTGAATTTGACAGGGAGCCAGTGGAGAGAAGCTAAAACGGAGAAATATGATATGACAAAATATGAAATATATTTCCTATAAACTAAGGTCCTAAGGTGAAGGCTGCATAAAAGATTGTTGGAGTCAGCCTCCCACCATCACAATCATCTACACCTCCAGATGCAGGAAGATGGCCACTTGCATCAGGAAGGACCCCACACATCCAGCATACACACTTTTTTCCCTGCACCCCTCACGCAGGAGGTTGAGGAGCATTAAGTAACTGAGGAACTAGACTGAGGAACAGCTTCTACCCTGAAGCTGTTAGACTGATAAATCCCTAATCAGAATTAGAGCTGTCATTTCTAATCTGAGCCCTAAGCCCAGCTCCACTCGACCCGAATTCGGGTCAGGCCAGGCCATGATAATGTCCTGGATGGGTGGGCCAGGTCGGTGTCTGGCTTTTAATTGGGTCAGGCTCAGTTGCAATCCAATTATATGATAACATGGCCTGCCATATGTTCAACAGCCACACACAGCCATTTCACTGCGGCCATTTCACTGCGAGCTGACCGGCCTTGAAAGAGGTACAAAGTTCAGTTAAACTTCAGATGGGACTATACTGCCAGGAAGCGATCTATCACCCAAATGGACAGTCATTCAGCTGCTGCACTCAGTTGACGCACACAGCCAATGATTCAAACAGGTGAGATCCCAAAGCAGACGTGTCAGAGCAGGGTCCGTGAATAAATCAGAATGCAGGCCGAAACAAAGTTTAAATGCTCTTTTACGACCATGAAAGGACAAACACCCCCTCATCTCCAATCTTCTGCTTTCATTCAGCCACGTGCAAGCGGCCGACTACTTAAACAGGTGTCAGAGAGGTCCGTGTCTGAATAAATCGGAATGCAGGCAGAAGCAGGGATTAAATCCTCTCTTATGCCCATGAAAGGACAAACACTCCCTCAGCTCTGATCTTCTGCCCCTTAATTCAGCCGTGCGTCCCCGACCATTAATAGCTTATCAAAAATGTCTATTTTCCAAGGTTGGACCTGTAATTACTATTAATTCATCGGGTCGGGTGGGGTTTGAAAATGATGACTGCGGGGTGGGGCCAGGTCGGATCAGATGTTTTGGGTCTGAATTCAACTCTAATCAGAATTGTCACTGATGCCACTTGATTGTTGATATGTGCTACTGACTATACGTTAATGATCTTATGCTGCTGATTCATTTCACGTTGATGTGTTCATTCATACTTATCTGCTCCCTATAGAGAGTAGTGACAATAACCAGGTTTGGATTAGCAAAACACCAAGGCCAAGAGCGGTTTAACAGTTTATTGTGAATGGTGGGAAATCTCTGGTGGAGGTCTGGGTCCTGGGCCGGGTCCAGTCGGTCAAGACAGAAGAGTTAATGACTTTGAAGTGGATCAGGAGGTGCAGGTGGATATTGGAGTTTTCACTAACCTTCTGTCTTGGTTTAGAGCTGGTGATATCACTCCTGTAGAGTGAACTGCTGCAGTGGAGCAGATTAAAGACTTGAGATCCAGAATCATGGTTCGTAAGCTGTTGCAGTGGTCCAGCACGTTGAAGCAGAGAGCCGAAAACAGAGCTGAATCATAATCCAAAGGTGTAGGTGTCCTTCTGTGTCGAGGCTTTGAAGTGTGTGTCGAGTAATCCAGGAGGATTTATGTGGAGCGTGTATCGAGGCATGTATTGATGACGCATGCAGTGACGTTCGAAGCCTCACTAGCGGGCCGTACCACGTGACCGATTCAGGAACGGGCTCATTTCACGCGCAAGATTCGAAAGGGGCAGACAGAAAAATTCATCATCACCATAATCATAAAGATAAAGACCATTTGCAGATCAAATTTAGACTTTGAGGTTTTCACAAACATGATTTTTTTTCTTTTATTCAACTGAAAGCTTCACAAAGTAATATTATAAGCCAACTACCAGTTTTACATTTATAATCCACTTGGTGCAGTAGAGCAAATAAAGCACCATGGCATGTCAGATCATGAGTCGAGCTATTTCATGGAAAGCCTCAGTGCTTCATGAAGCTTCATCTCACCATCACTAGTTTAGTCAAAGGGGAAGGCACAGAGTCAGAAACCATGGGCAGACAGGCAGACAAAATCCAAGAAAGTTCAGGCAATGCAAGGAGTCAAAAACAGGTAAGGAGTCATGGCAAGGCAAGCGACAAGATCAGGTAAGCTGGATTTCTACTGCTTGTTAAAGGTTTGAGAATCTGGCACTGACTGAGTGACTGGAGGGAACTTAAGTAGGGAGGTGAACAGGTGTTGAGCATGAGCTTGATTGCTGGGTGAGAGTGAGAGACAGGAGCAGGCAGAGCTTGGCAGGAACAACAAACATAAACATGACTGGCTGTGAGGGGCAAAAACATGACAAGCATGAGATAATCAGCAGCATGAGATCAGCAGCATGGACCATCAGCAGCACAGATGTCACATATCCCAATTAAAGTGGCATTACAGTGATTTTTTTTTCCTTACAGTGTTTTTTTCTGGTTAGAGATTTAAGAGTGTAACAGCCTCAGGGTAGAAGCTGTTCCTCAGTCTAGTGATTCTACGGGGGAGAAAGGTGCTGGGTGAGTGGGGGTTTTCATGATGCAGGTGACTCTCTTCCTGCATCTGGAGGTGTAGATGTCTGTGATGGTGGGGAGACAGACTCCAACAGACTTCTGTGCAACCTTCACCACTCTCTGCAGAGCTTTTCTTTTTGCAGCTGTGCAGCCCCCGTGCCACACGTTGATGCTGGAGCACAAGATGCTCTCCACTGTACACCTGTAGAAGGAGGTGTTAGTGTCAGTAAGGGATCAGTTAAAGGTGTCAGTCTCCAGGAAATGACAGGAGAACAAAGTGTCAGAAAGCTGTAAAGTGTAACTGTTAGATTATAATTTAGACTGTGAGATCAACTCAAAATCTCCACACCCATCTGTGTATCAGGACTTTCGGGAAGCAGTGGGGACTGCAGTGGGGGACGATGGGCAGCCTGTGTTGGATGACGAGAGACTCCGAGAGATTCTCAATGAGCTGCCTGATGTTTACAGTCTGCACCACAAAATCCTCACAGAGCTGGAGAGTCGAGTCAGACACTGGTGAGACGTGAAGCAACGTTGCTGAGCCCAACACTGACTGACGCAGAAACAGAAATGCAACTAGTGCACTCTCTTGTCATCTCTGTCTTTAAGGGAAGACGGACAAAGAATTGCAGACATCTTCCTAACGAGGAAAGCAGAGTTCTTGGTCTTCACCACTTACATCGGCCACTTCGACCGGAGCGTAAGTTTACTGGAGGACAGCTGCCGGACTTCACCTGCCTTTGCAGCCATTGTTCAGAAGTTTGAGGTGAGAACTGAGCTGCATTCTTTCTTCATTTTCCTGTTTTTTGTTTGATTAAATACAAAACAAACAGCTGTGTTCTCTTACAATTAAAGGCCTATCATTATTTGAAGGAAGGCATATCACCCACCTCCTTTCTTGCTGGAGTTTTAAGCAAAAATCGGCTTTTGATGAGACAATCCTATTATCTCTCAGGCTGAAAGCAATGTGTTCAACACAATGGTACTTCTTCTAGTTATTTACATTAACTGTCAATTATGGTGTACCACAAGGTTCAGTCTTAGGACCCACTCTCTTTACAGTCTAGATAAGTAACGTAGGTCAGAACATTCCTGACGCAACCTTGCATTTCTGTTTACTGTCATGCTAAAATAGTTGATAAAGGTTTTCCAGCTTTTACAGTCTGCATTCAACATCATCCAGTCAGACTTGTTCCATCTCAAACTGGTGCAAAATTCTGATAAAACCAAACGGACGTTGTTTTCAAACAGAAAGTTGATACCAGCAGTCCTTCCTCCTATCTTATTAATGAATGGTGTTCCCATCAAGCTTGTGGAATTTTACAAATACAGTACTGTGCTTGGGAATCCTGGTCGATGTACATCTCTCTTTTAAGCCTCATGTCAAAAACTTGATAAAGACACTGAAATTAAAATTGGATTTCTTTTTCAGAAATAGATCTTGCTTAACTCTGAATGCCAGGAAATGCCTTGTGGCTGGTACTTTCCTTCCGGCCATTGACTATGGTGACATTATTTACAAGACTGCTCCTGCCAGCATCTTGCAGATGTTGGGTACTGTCTACCATGGCATGCTAAGATTCATAACTGGTTGTTACTATCATACCCATCACTGAACTCTGTACTCTTCAGTGAGTTGGTCATCATTAACTTCACGCAGGCTCTCACAATGGTATATTTTCATCTTTAAATCAATCCTTGGTCTGCTGCCATCATATATCTCCTCCTACATGTCACATCGTCAGTGCAGTTACAGCGTGCACTCTCAAGACATCACTACCTGCAGCATCCTCTCAATGTGGACTGAACTCAGCAAAAAGGCCTTCTCTTACTCCGCTCCTGAAACCTGGAACACCTTGCAAAAAGATCTGAAGCTTGATCTGCCGAAAGGAATTTTAAACAGTTGTGAAGTTCAATGCAAAAGTCAATGCAGACATGTTCCTGTTGTTAGTCTTTTACCCCATTTCAGAATGTAGCTTGATTTTATTTTGTTTTATATCACTGCTTTTATATGCATTTTATGGCTGTTTATTGCTATGTGTACCTTATCTGTGGTTTGTCTAAAACAGGGCTCTCTTGTAAATGAGTCCCCGTGACACATTTAGACTAACTTGTATAAATAAATGTTGAATGGAAAATAAGTTCTGGTCAAACCTCATAAATGACGTTAAGCTGAATCTCGTGCAATGCGAGAGCTTGTAAGATGAGTTAGTGCTTAAGAATATAAATGATTATTTGCTACTACCTCTGCAAAATTAGCTTAATAATTGCAAAATTAGCTGAATTGTAGCTGTGTGTGTTAGTCATGGTTGATCAGCTGTGGTGGCCATTTTAACTTAGGTTAACTTCAAAAGTAATCAGTCAGAGATGTTCATCCAACAATTACTTTCTGAAAGTTTCATTAAAATCTACCAAGTAGTTTCTGAGATATTTTGCTAACAGACAGAAACAATTGATTCCAATAGTTATTGCAAAGTTTTAACCAATTTATTTTCCTTTCTCTTTGCTTGGGCCCATTCATAAAAGCACTGTATCCCAGAAAGATTTTGTTTTTATGCCAAAAATGTATAAAGCATGTTTTTTTTGCTTTGTTTTTGTTTTTGTTTTTTGAGAGAGACTGGTTCATGTCAGGAGCTTTGAAGAACAGCAGGACATGTATCTTTCTCTACCTCACCTACAGTAGATAAAGGTAGAGGACTTTGTGGTTTATGAGATTATTCTTTGGATGTACAGACTGCGTAAAAGACGAGCCCTCTAGGTCTGTTATCAATGATGTAATCTATAATCCACGAGCTTTGTAAGATTAAACGTGCACCAAATCCAGAGACACAGTGATGATTTAAGCAAATAAAGAAAAAAACAAGCTTTTTTTAAGGGCTGCACCTTAATTTTCCCCAAAAAGTCTTACCTCTGTGGAACCAGTGGAGTGAATAACTTTAATAATCATCAAAGCAACACTCCCAGTAAAGCCCATAAAGAAGAGAAAATCTTAAACAGGATTTGTAAAAACAAACAAAAAAAAATGTTGCATTGTTCAGGATAAATATTTTGCAGGTAAAAGTCTGACGCTGTCAGAGATCAATACAGTATTAAAGGTGGTGTTTGTCCCCTTGAGGGGAGGTGGCACGGAGTATCGCTGACTTTGTAATAAAGAGCCAGTTTGTAGATGAATGTCCACCGGGCCCGTCTAAATGTCTCTCATTTATGAGCAGAGGAGATTTTAGGGTTTTGTCTACATTTTATCGACCACTGAGGGAAGGAGGTGGCGAGGAGCCTTTGCAGAGCTTTGCAGTTTTCTGTCAGATTTAGGAGCACTCGTGTTGGTAAAGTCCCGTGTTTCCCCTAAGCTCTTTATTAATTCCAGTGGTGTTTTTTTTTGTTTGTTCTTCAAATAGGAGGCTGCTGACTGAATATTTATTCATTTATTTATTTGTTTATTTATTTGTTTATTTGTCCCTTACTAAGACTGGACAACCTGCTGTTTTGCCACCAAAATGCCAAAGCTTTCTTGTGCACTGATATACACAAAAAGTTCTTAATCTTTTGAAAATAGATATTTATTGTAGAGAAAATACAGAATGAAATGCTGAAATCTGAAACTCACATTAAGTGACGTCATCAAAGCACCATTTTCATTAGAACCAAAGAGGTCACTTTTAATTTAAACTGCCTCCATTTTTAAATGAAAAGTTTTTCTTTTTAGACAGTTGTGCAGCTTTTGACAGTCTCAAATCCTCCTTTGTTCTATTTTTTTATTTGTTCTGCTCTACTCTGCACCATGATTGTCCTTTCAGAGGCTGTGCAAAAGTCTTTGTGCGGTCCACATGGGCCTTGTTGTCTTCATGAACTTGATTGTGACTGTAAAGGTGTGACCATATTAAACATGATGAGACTTTATTAATTTTTGAGGATTTTTAAAATATTTTTTAGGATATAAGATTAGCTGTAGATACTTAGTGATAAGGTACATTATATGCTAAATAAAAAGCTTTACAAATGCTTATTGTGTTTACAAGGTAGTAACTTAGTCTGAAGTGTTTAATACAACAACTCTAGATAAAATACATAGGTGAATAGAATTGGCTCACTATTTGGCAAGAAAATGGCCAGCTTTGTCTCTTTGTCACCCTTAATTAATGCATAATAGGCAGTTATTAATGATTTATAAAGTGTATAGAGGAATTAATAACATATCTATAAACTATTTATTAGCCATCTATAAGGGGAGCCTTATTGTAAAATGGTACCAAAATGAAAACAAAACTGATGTTCATCGATGTTCTAATTTAATCACATTACTGTTCTGATGATAATTAACCCAACCAGCTCAACTGTCCTACGATTTTCTTTAAAAAAAATAAAAAAAAAAATAATAATAATAATAAAATATATATTTATATATATGTATATGTATTATTTATAAAATTTGTTCATTTTAAAAATACAAAACAATACAATACAAAACAATCCCATAAATGATAACATACAAAATATAAAAAATGAAAAGCAGAAAGAAATTTTTTTTTATTATATCTGCCCCTTTTTTCAAACAGTTAGATCAATCAAAAATAATCTTCAGTAACAGAACAAAATGAATAACTCTTTGTAATTTTTCTAACTCTAATACAATACGCATTACGCTACTTCATATATATTTTTAACAATTCAGTTTTGATCATTTTCTTAAATGTAAACATTGACTTGGCATTTTTAACTTATTCCTCCAAACTATTCCATAATCTAATTCCCTAGATTGAGGTAGACTGCCCCTTCAAACTGTTTCTGTATTGTGGTTTTACAAATATCTCTGTCCCCTTAAGATTATAACAACTTTGTCTTTCAACAAAATGTATTTGGATATTTAAAGGTAATGTGTTATTCTGGGCCCTATACATAACTAATAAAATATTATAATTTACCAAATCATGGAACTTAAAACACATTTAGCCATTTTTTTTTCATCTTGCTGTCATAGCACCTCAAATGTGTATACATCTTTAATTTTTATTTATTTACCAAGTATTTTCTTTGTAAAAAGAGTTATAGTATATAGAAAATAATAATTGTCAGTATAGGTGTTGTATTTGAACCCTTTCATTAGCTAAAGTATTCAATTATCATCTCCAGCTGTGAAAGACGGGTGATCATGCAGGAGTTTGTCTGTGTTCATTTTTCTGTCTGTTAGCAAAATATGGCATGAACAACTGGATAGATGTTAACAAAATTCTTGAAAAAAAATTTTTTTGGGAAAATAATCATGGGTGTACAGCTACAGGCAGCCTATTAACTTTTAATCAGCTCCATTCAAATGGCTGATAGAGCTTGCTAATGTGAACAAGCACAAGAAAGTCTCTACCTCAGTCATTTCTACAGACATTGACCTAAAAATATGTGTGGAAGCAGCTAAGAGTCCTCCCCGGCAGAGTGCTAGCAGATTGCGCAAAATCTTTGGTTAAAATTTGTTGGCAGACATACATTTCTTCATCTAATGCTATTTTAACACTTAAAATAATGTTGCTGCTTCTGCTCAAAATTAGTTTTCTTATGCCATTTGTCATTTAGTTCATTTTAGCCACAGGTTTTAAAATCATGCTCTAATCAATTGAGCAAATGTTCCAGTTTATTTTGATATGAATAGTAAAAATGACATGAAAGGTTACCAATAACGAAACTGCGCTTGTTTGATGTGTTTAATTTGCCAGGAGAAAAGCCCAGGCGGGGACAGAGTTTCCTTCAAACAGCAGCTCCTGCACGTCATCGTGCGCGTGGCCCAGTATCGCATGATTCTCACTGGTGAGTGAAAAGCGTAAGACGAGATTTATTTACGTACAAACTGAGGAGATTCCCTGAATTATAGCTTGTGTTTTACTCTCTGAAGATGATCTCCACCCTCATCTTTCCTCAGATTATCTGAACAACCTCTCTCCTGATTCCAAGGAGTATGAAGACACCCAAGGTGCAGTAAACATGTAATAACAAGAACAAACAACTGCTGTTCAGATCATGCTCGTTCTTACTACCAAGAGAGCTTTTGTGGCCTCTGTGTCTTTGTTTGTGTGCATTTGGCATGAAGAAAAGGCCATTTAGTCTGTATTTTTGAGTTGTTGGAGCCCACAGACAGTCATTCCTGCCCTTTTCTCTGTCTGAAGACTGTAATGTTCATCATGCAAAGGCAGGCTGCAGAAGCATTATCTCAAAAAGCATCTCTGACAAGAGAGTCACCTCAGACTAAACACAGAGACACTTGCAGACAGCTTACTCAGTTTATCGTGTACACGGAGACGAAGAAACATCTCCTCAAATGTGAATATTTGGTGTGTCTGCTGTCAGCGTTCTGATCCTTGTGTGTGTTTTTCTCATTCAGCTGCTGTAGCAGTCGTGTCTGACATTGCAGATCAGGTCAACGACAGCTTAAAACACGGGGTAAGTGTAAAATATAAATAATTACAATAAGATTCACTCAAATCCAGAATTATTATATGCGTGATTATTTGTTCTGAACAGACAACTACTGATTGTGTAAAGGTTTTTTCAGCTGCTCCCTTCTGCAGAGGTTGCCACAGGAAGTGAACTTGCATGAAAGATTTAGCAATTGTTCTTACACCGGATGCACTTCCTGAAGCAGTCTGGGCTTGAACAAGCAGCCCCAGGATTATGAGGTCGTAGCACTTAACCGCTGAGCTACTGCAGCCCCTGTGGACTGCTGGAATACAGTACTGTAACTAGTGTGGTTCTGTTGAGAAGTTATGAACAATGAATGTTTTACATGTTATAGATAACGCTTTGTATAACCTCAGTTTGGAGAAAAATAGTGTAATTTAGATCAGACGGACAAGATGACGTCTGACTGAGGCCAAGAACAAAACATAATGCTGCCCAGTCTTAAAGTTTCATATCAGCAAAACACTTTTTTATCAGTCACAAGGCCATCAAAGATTTTATGATTACGTATAAATGCAAAAATCAGCAGCAGCAGCTAGATGTAGCACTTCCAGTGCAGCCTTCTGACACATTACTTCTGCTGATATTACTTTTAATATAAAACTGACAACAGTAAGGTTCATAAAAATGCGTTTGGAAAAACTGGAGTTGTTTTTAAGACAACGCAGATCCACTTTGGTCTTTCTGTGACTAGCTATAGCTTGGTTCTTTCTTCAAACTGAGGCAATTCAAAGGTCTATCTATAAGAGATAAAATATTAATAGTTTATAATATTTCCTCAGAACTCCATAAGGTCTGAACTTTCCCTTTTAAGTAGTTACAAGTTAAACTTCACACAAATCCACCAAACAGCCAAACAACCAAACAACAACTAAACTACCGGTAAATATTACCAAAAAATCTGGATAACTACATGAAAGTAGCTGATGCACAATTTTTATGAATAGTGAAATTAATTCAGAGAGAAAATTTGTTTTTCATGCATTATTTCCACATCTTCAAGCCATGTTCAGCCGTCTCCAAGGTTTATATTTTATATCCTGATGCATGCTCAATAATCCAGGTCGAAAAATCTAAAAAAAAGTTAAATCTGGTTTATACTGGTTTATATACAAGTTTATATTTTATGTTTCTCTGTAGTAAAGTTGATGACCTCCTCATTCTTTCACAAGAATTTTGGTTTCAACCATTAAGATTCAAACAGAATTTACTTTTATGCAACAGAGAACTGCAAAGGCCTGAATTAGATTGTTGTCATTTATTTAAATAACCTTCCCTCATTATATAAATATTGCTCCCATCTCATGATTATTGCTTTCCTAAAATCTAAATCTATTTAGGTTTATGATGGGAAAAAAAATCCAGTTATTGTTCATCAAGCTCAGCTGTAAAGTGCACTTTAACGTCTTCATGAGCTTGTTCGCATGTAGCTTCACGTCTTGTATGATTAAAACATTTTGTAACATCTTGCAGAGGTCAAGCATACATTTAATCTAATGTCATCAGAGGGAAAAGGCCTTCTAGCTTGATGATGTGTTGTTTATCCTTTGGATTCAGGTGATAACATCTTTAGACTGTGCCAAACATTATCACACTCTTCTATCTTTTCTGCCGTATTTCATCCTCACACTTCTTTCACTTTCTTTCTCTTGTTTTGTCTGCGTTTCTCAGGAGAACCTGTTGCGTCTGATCAACATAGCGTACAGCGTGCGTGGCCAGCGCGACCTGCTTCATCCTGGCAGGGTACGTCTCTGATAACAGCATTGTTTCTGTCTGAGCTATGCCAGCCCACTCTGTCTGCCCCACCACCACCCCTCCGTGCCCTTTAAGCAGTCAGGCTGGACTAAAATAACCCTGATGACTGTAGATGGACCTGATTTGTCAGCACAACATGATCTTATTTGTATTTCTTTTGTCAGGTTTTTGTGAAAGAGGGCACCCTGATGAAGGTCAGCAGGAAGAGTCGCCAGCCGCGCCATTTGTTTTTGGTAAATGCTGCTTACTTATTGAAGAATATTCATACATTTACTTTAATATGATAATCTATTATAGATGTACACTTGTTTTATTTCCTAAATTTGTGTAAAAAAAAAAAAAAGAGTTGGGAATCTCCCTGATTCACGTCTGTGTCCAGACTGAGCTATTAAGAGCAGAGTTTCCTGACAGGAAGTTTCTGAATGTTTAGATCCTGAACCAGACATTTGTTGACAACATGGGAAGGTCAGCTACCCAAAATCTAAAACTATACTGTATGTTGTAAAAAAAATTGGCATTCTGATTTGTTAGGATTTTAGCCCCTTAAATTCAAATTCACGATGATTTTAAAGTAAGGAAAACAGGGAAATGATCAGAATTAGAAATTAAATTGCAAACATGCTCAGCAGGGCGGCACGGTGGCTCAGTTGGTAGGGTTGTTGCCTCTCAGCGAGAAGTTCGCTGAATCAGATACTGGCCAGGGGAGTTTACTGTGTGGAGTTTGCATGTTCTCTCCATGCATGCATGGGTCTCCTCCAGATACTCCAGTT
>JARVGS010001636.1:29382359-29396456 GCA_031762315.1 Hypsolebias antenori | reverse complement strand
CTGATGTTAATGGTGAGTCTAGTTCTGATGATTGACTACTGTTTAGTTTAGGAAGTACAGTATTACTTTTTTTTTTTTAAGTCATAAAGGAGTATAAGGTTTTAATCCCTTACAAAACTCATGGAATTTTGATTTCTTCAGATTGGTTATGTGTCCATATTGCACACATATGATTATTAATCAATTTCTGGCACTCCTGATCTCAGTTTGTTTCGTTTATAAATCACACCTGTCCTCAGTATGAGGGAGTTTGTCTGGCAGCTGAAGCTTGGACCAGACTGGGTCATGATGCAACAGAACAATGAGCCCAAACAAACAAGCCAATTAATAAATAAATAAAATAAAATAAAAACAAACACACACCTCATAACTTATTTTTTTGTGCTGGTTTGTGTTGATTCATAATTGTAATAAAAACAAGTATTAAATATGCAACAAAGCACGTCAGTCACTATATATGTATATTTTTACCAGAGTTTTTGGGTACAGGCGTTTTTGTTCGACATGCATGTGTGGGATTAAAGCGCTAACTAGAGTGTGATTTCCCCGTGCAATCTTTAAAAAGGTTGTATGTGTATGTCTGCATGCCTAGTCTGATCTGACACCTGTCCCCCATCTCATATTTCAAGGGGGAATCTGCTGGTGTTCGATGGTTGAAACCAGGTCTGAGGAAATGTAAGTTTTTAATTTAGTTCATGAAAACACATATTCAAACTGTCACATCACTTCTTTATGAGTCATCAAAGATTATATGGTTGCAGTCAAGTTTATATACACATCATAGGCATGAATGTTTGTCAGTAACGTGGTGATAGATACAAAATTGTGTTGGTGAGACGCATCTTGCATGGGGGACATTTTTACCAAATATCGGAGGGGTATTTAAATGTGATTGAGCGTGTACGTATAATTCCGACCCTGCGTAGATTGACAAAAACCCACACTAAATTAAAATTTGTTCACCCAATTTTAGTTTTTTTAAAGTCATAAAAGATTTATGTTACATAGACGTTCCACCCTGGAAAAAGAATTGTTCAAATAACTTGTCCAAAAGTCTAAAACAAATGCCATCCATACCCAATGACAGGATGTAAATCTTTGACCAAAATTATAGACCAATATCAGAATCGCAATCAGCTTTTTTGTCATTACACAGAAGCACAACAAAACTACATTTCAGTACAGCCCATTCAAAGAAACACAAACAAACAAACGACATGGGCAGACGGGGTGTCTGAGTCTGCAGCCTCACTAAGAGGCGCTTCCTTTTTCATTAGATTAGGAAATATGAGGGAAAAGGAGGCAAAAAAAAATCATGTGTCCTGTGTCCTGTTAGGGACACAGTATGAGGCTGCAAAAAAAAAAAAAAACAGCACAAAAAAGCAACATACAGACATATGCATGTGGAGTGGGTGAGGGTTGGGGTCCCAGCACAGGCTGCCCAAGTGAGCGATGCAGCCACTGGCGCCTTCGTATCTCCTAGGTTGTTGCACCGTGGGGATCAAAATGAGGGAGGCCAGCTAAGGTGGTGAATTGAGGGTCTGTGAGCACTGTCCAAATAGCCCTCCCCCAGCCATAGACCTGATAAGTGTATTTATCAGCCATCTCGGTAGAACTCTGTCACAGGTCCATGTCCTTGGGGAATGGAGCGGGTAGGGGTGGGGGGTCAGAGTGTCTTGTTCACATAACATCCAGGAGGGTTTGAGATGGTCAGCCTTCCAAGGCCGACGCAGGGGGAGCCAAATCAAAATTTGTTTTGGGTCCGGTCGAGCTCTGTTAATTTCCATCTGCCTTTCACCGTCTCGCTAGTACATCTCATGGCGACTCCAAACAGCCAAATTGTGGTTGCATATGCCAAGTCAAGCTTACAACTTCTCCGAGATCTATTCCTTCCAACCAGTGAGAAACGGTAAGCCAAAAGTAGCCTGCGATTCTCAGCAAGGACCATGTCCAACTTATGGGTTGGCTCGCACAGCATTTGAGTCTGAGCACGGCACATTCCTTCACACATGCCGGGCAGCTTTACAATGGCCAGAACAGCTGCTGATGTTTTCAGAATTTGTTGATATGCCAGGTGTCCACAACTCCAAAAAGCAGAAATCTTGTTATCATAAATCCAATTATGTACACATCTTGGGTGTCCTCGACCGACAATATGGATAGACAAAATCTTCCATTTCCCCCAGGAATCCATATTGTATCCAGCTGCTAGTGCCCCATCAGGGCAGGAGGGCTCTCCTTCACCCTGTCTTCTCATTGAAAAAAATTGATAAATTGCGTTGATAGGCCAGCTGACCAGATCCATAGTTTACAGTTCAGAAAATGTGCAAAGGGAGGCTCTGAAAAGGTTCACAGGACAAAGAGCAGAGCAGGGAAGGGAATGAGTAGGAGGGGGAAAAGCGACCGCCTTCGGTGAGAGCAAGCAGGATAAAACAAAAAACTGAAGCTGGATTGTGTTTGTTCTCTCCATCAGATTCCTCCCAACTCAAAATCAACAAAGACACAGTAAGCAGAAAGCTCAAACTGTCTGACAACAACAGGAAGGTGATGCGTGTGGAGGAGGACCTGCCATACTCCGACCATTGCGACAGGTTTGACTTTGATCCTCAGCTGCTGTGTAAAACCCCCCTGACCGGCCGTTGTTACTGGGAGGTGGAGTGGAGAGGGAAAGTATCTGTATCGGTGAGTTACAGAGGAATCAGCAGGAGGGGAGGCAGTGATGACTGCGTCTTTGGATCCAACTCTCAGTCCTGGAGTCTGCATTGCTCTGATGACGGTAATTTCTCTGCCTGGCACAATAACAAGGAAACACCCATCTCCTCCTCGGCCTCTAACAGAGCAGCCGTGTACTTGGACTGTTTTGATAACATCCTGTCTTTCTACAGCGTCTCCGACGACTCACTCATCCATCTCCATACCTTCAGCAACACATTCGTTGAACTGTTGTATTCAGGATTTGCTCTCTTGTCCTCTGGTTCCTCGGTGTCTCTGTGTTCAGAATACAGTAGTCTCTTCCAGTCTTAACGTTGACCAGACGGCTCGGCCCATACGGGTCCATCCAGGATGCAGATCGTTGATATCAGAGAGGAATCAACCTCTTTCTGTGAAGAAACCTTCACAGATTTGTATCTAATAGGGCTTTAACAGACTACTCAAGTAATCTACACATCGATTCCTAGGACATCTATCGCGTTTTTAAATTTCACAGAGTATTCGTAGTGACGTCATCACGTCGCAGTTGCAGAACAGAAAATGAATCAACTTCCTGTTTGGAGGAAACAGGTGTCCCTGTGATGGACTGGAGACCTGTCCAGGTTGCCTTTCGCAGAGTGACAGCTGGACATGGACACCACCAGTGACCCAGGAAGAAGGAGGCAAAGATAATGGATGGATGAGCAACATTCCTACTGAACGACCAAATAAAAAAACTTCTTTTAGGCATGTTGAAAAACTACATGTGTATCCAGATAGACAGACCATGATGCAGTCAGCATGTTTCATCAGGCAGTCAGCAAATCAGCTGCAACAGATTTATTTTTGTTTCTTTCAATTTAAAAATCAAAAGTTATTATAAATAATTCAAAATTACTTTTACTATATAAATATGTATTGATAGCTGAAGTTATTGTATTGGTCACATGACACATTTAAATGTCTTTGGTTTCTATGAAGTAACACAAAAACGCACTCATTAAAAACCTGAATTGTGAACGTTGTTGGTGTTTTCTTATAAACTGACCTGTTGGCTTTAAACTCACGGTGCGACCGGCTGTGACCTCAGCCTCCACTCAGAAACAAAACAAAAAACTATTTCATGTTTTCTCCTTTGAATCCAAAATGTTTTAGTTCAGAAAGTTCTCGTGATTCTGCGCCTCCGGTCTTTTCGTAATCGCTTAAAAAATGTGAACCATGTTGACAAACCGCAGAAGTGGAAAGACCTCAGTGAGTTTCCTCCAGCCAATGGTTGGACGACGGACAGAACGTCTGGGTTTAAAACCGCCTGCAGGATGGAGTGAACACCAGTCAGGCTCCAAAGAGCTGAAGAAACTTTGGATCCTCTGCCACTCCTGTAAGTAAAACATAAATAATATGTATTTATTATAAACTGTGGTAATTTACTAATTTCTCTGAGATATGCGGTGGCAGTGACAAAATATTTTATCTTGAGGATCAATTTTTTTCTGCTATAAATGAGCTTGTGTGAAATTAATCGCCCTCTTCAGGCAAACGAACATTTTGAAGATTATAATCATTTTCAGAGCTGAACTGATAAAATTAATATAGTTTAACAGAAAAGAAAAACAAAAAATCAAACTTATTGTAGACTGAAGAATATTTATTGTTACTGAACTGTTTAAATGTGAAGAAAATATATCAGTTTGCTTTTATGTGACGTAAAGGATCTAAATGTTTAAAACAAAGAAACATTTGTATATTAGTAGGAACTGAAATCTAAATTTGGGTTTGTCTGAAATCAGTTCATACACACAAAAAAACAACAGTTAGATAATGCTTAACTATTTATTTGCCCCATCCTATTCAAAAACAGAACATAAATAAAACTCCAATTTGTTTCTGGTGAGACTTAATTTTGATTAGAATTGTCCGTTCAGTTGTAAAAAAAAAATACATTTTCTACAATACCAATTTGGATGAATATCTCTGTAATACAATTTGTTGGTACTTTACATCCTAAAGGAATGAGAAAATGACTTTTGATCATTTAGCTTGTCTTAAACCAATAGTTTTTGTTTCTTCATCTTCTTTGCCTTTTAGTTTACATGATAATGGTCTTTAAAAATCACAAATGAAAACTGAACATTAGTCAACGTGATGCTCTGATGTGTCATTTCTAATTAGAGTGAAACCAGAATTGTTAGTAAAACATCATGAAATTTGCTGGAGAGACTGAAACTTTCTAAATCCTAATATCTGATAAAATAAAAAATGTGTTGCACATTCAAGGCTGATTTAATATTTCTTCTGTTTGCCAGTTCAAGTATTTTTTTTAATATTTGAGGGGATGGTTTGTTGAGAAATTCTCTCGTTCTCAGACATTTACTCAAATGAACCACTCACGACAGGTGAAGGTTTTTAACCAATACTGTATGACCTATTTCAAGACGGGTTGCGTACAGACTTTATTGTTCCATATTTTGCTAACAGAGCACTTCACTCTCAGACTGCAGGTTTACTTGTGGTCCCTAGAGTTTCCAAAAGCAGAATGGGAGGAAGATCGTTCAGTTATCAGGCTCCTCTCATATGAAACCAACTTCCAATTTCTGTTCATGAGGCTGACACATTGTCCAGTTTAAGACTGGGCTTAAGACTTTCCTTTTTGGTAAATCCTATAATTAGGGTTGGATTGTCATGCTGCCATAGGCTCAGACTACTGGAGGACAAATTGACCTAATTTCTTAAAATGATTTACTCAAATTGAATTGTTTTCATTTGATACCATTCTATCTTAACATGATTCTTGACCTGCCATTGTGCTTCTGTTCCTACCAAACCCAGCTGGTCGAAGCAGATGGCTCTTGTCCTGAGCCTGGCTCTGCCAAAGGTTTCTTCATGAGGGAGTTTTTCCTTTCCACTGTCTCCGTCATGCTTGCTCAAGATGAGAGTTATGTGATGGAGTTAACTCAAAGCAGTCTGCTCCTTTTGATAATGTTAAATTATTATTTTTATAAATGAATGTTTCTGTTCCGTGCCCTGAGCTGACTTCTGTTGTGACTTGGTGCGATATAAATACACTGAATTGAATTAAACCAGAAAGTTTTTTTAGATTGGCGACTGCCTCCAGGGTTCAGTTGTTTCACTTCGCACATGGCGAGAGAAGCGGGTCAGCTATTGGCTGATCATTCAGCTCACAGCACATCTTGGGTTTCACATTATGAGCGTGTTAGTCACTTGTCTTATACTCCATACAAATGTTCTCCTCAATAATTCAGGCCTACGCTGAAAGGAGTCTGCAGTGACACCAGTGTTCATCTGTCCACCCTGCAGTGAGACGGCTGCTGCGCAGAGCAGCAGCTTTCTGTTCGAGATGAGTGGCTGATATCTGTCTGTCTCTGCCATCTGTTCTCCCAGGTTCTACTCTGCTGAGATCATTTGTGGTCTTCAGTTCTTGCATTCCAAAGGAATCATCTACAGGTCTGTGCAAAAATATCAAAACATTCAGCAGTCACCCTCAGTACTGTATACAGCAAATATGCTTAAAAATAAGATTTTTTTTAACTTCTCAGATGACCATTTTGTAATTTAACTATTTATTTTACCACCAGTCCTTTCAGTCGAGCTGCAGGTTCAGTGTGTAAATGAACTTGCAGAGACTGAAAAACTGCTCAGTTAGGTAATCCCACACATATTGATGTTTTTTTTTTCCTCCCAGAAAGTTTAAATACCGTTGTGTGGTACTGCAGTCACGAGTACGGGCTGTTAAGAAAGCTGAGAGTGTAAATGTAAAAAGACTGGACTGGACTGGAGTTTGTGTAAAACTAGAGCAGCTGATGACTTTCTTGAAACACAACACATTTGCTCAGGTTTATTACGTATCTTGAGCATGTTTCAGATGTCTGTAGCATTTTGATCTGAATAAAATTCAAGTGTAGTTTTAATGTGAAAATTGTTTCTTCAAAACTATTTGCAGAATATTATTTTGAAATACAACCTGTAGTAATTAGTACCAACACTATGCAAAAGCTGTGGTTTGATATATATTATGACTGTCTTAAATAATGTTCTGAAGCACGTTTTTAGATGCTAATTATTTATTAAGCATCAATAGCAAAATATTTTTATTTTAGGGATAATCCTCGAGACAAAGTAGTTGTGTAAATGGCGAATTCCCCTTTTTAATTTTTTTTTTCTTTCTCTCATTTATTTACACCCTCGTCTTTTTTCAGAGATCTGAAGTTGGACAATGTGATGCTGGATTATGAGGGCCATATAAAGATCGCCGACTTTGGGATGTGCAAGGAAAACGTGTTTGGAGAGAATCGCGCCACGACCTTTTGTGGTACTCCTGACTACATCGCTCCCGAGGTACAGCTCTCCACCTCTGTAAACACCCCACTATTCTACAATAGACCAGTCTGCACCCATGTTTGAAAATCCATTCGTTTCAAACTGTTGTTTCGATCCAGATTCTGCTGGGTCAGAAATATTCGTTCTCAGTTGACTGGTGGTCGTTTGGGGTCCTGCTGTATGAGATGCTGGTTGGCCAGTCGCCTTTTCACGGAGATGACGAGGACGAGCTGTTTGAGTCCATCCGCATGGACACGCCTCACTATCCCCGCTGGATCAACAAGGAGGCCAAAAACTTGCTCGAGCGGGTCAGTGCCAAACGTTTTACATCAAGTACCCCAGGCTAAAGCTATCAGCAATCATGAATGGGCATAAGAAGATTATTAGATAAAGTGAAGCAATATTTGGTTAATTGATCAAAACATTTAACACACTTTTCTAAACAAAATGCTTTCCTAAAAGAAACTAATGAGATTTTCTCTTAAGAAAGCAGAAGTACTTGAAAAGAGAGACGAGTCTTTTCAGTGGAACGTGACTGCGGACTGTGGAAGAAAAATGATACAATATGAGATGTCCCACTCATAAACTCTCAGTCTGTGAGCATGCACAGTAAAATCCAGCTGGTAAAGGTACCGTCAGGATCTGATTGTGGAACGCTGGTGTGTGGGGAAAAAAAACCTCCATATTTAACAGTATGGATCGAGACAGGAACTTTAATCTGGACCTGATTTTATCTACTGAAGATTATCTAGCAATAAAATATTGTAATTTCTGCATAAAGGACTGAAAATAAAATCTCATTACATAAATTCACACTTTTATTCTTAGCACGGCGCAGCATGACGTCATAGTGGTTAGCACTGATGCTTCGTAGCAAGAAGGTCCCGGGTTTAATCCTTGGTTTGGACCGGGGGTCCGTCTGTGTGGAGTTTGCATGTTCTCGTGTTTGCGTGGGTTTTCCCCGGGTACTCCGGTTTCCTCTCACAGTCCAAAAACCTGCATGATTAGGCTGCCTTCAGGCCCAGGCCGCCCCTGCAGAAGAGAGCAGTGATCTCCAAGGATTTGCTTGGTTCAGTGAAGGTTAATAAATAAAAACTAAAGTTTTCAGAAAAACCATGACACTGTCTGTTGGTTAATAATTTGAACTTTTATTTAAAAGGCACCAGGGTAAGGGAAATGCACATTTTTGTATTCTCAATTACTGGTATTGTTTTAAAATATATATACTCATTGTTTAACAAAGTTTTAATTTGAAACTAGCTACAAACAAATTGTAAAATAAAGTATGTGTCAAATTGACCTAATATATAACTGGTTCCTCAAAATACATATTGCCTTACTTTGACAAAATTATCTTGAATTTAAAACACCTAATTTCAATAGATTTGTGTATTTAAAGTTGTTTTATTCAGTGTTTACCATGTGCTTCAGTTATTTTTCTGCGTGTATAACTTTGGATAAAACAGTTTGAAGTTGCATTTCTGGAAGTGGCAGCAGATTGTTGTACCAGTTTTCTTGGTGCTCCTGAGCACATGTTGATCACAGCGGAATGAAGACGTGAAGGTCACATCCAGCTGTGATTTGTGGGATTGAATTTAAAGCAACCTTTCTGAATCTTTTCATAATATCCAGTCTAAATGCCTGAAATCTGAAATTACTGCTATTTTTTAAAGCTTATTAATGATTCTCTGGCAGATTGTAGCTCTAAGCTGTGAATCCTGTGCATTCATAAAAAAGTACACTTTACTAAGTTTCTTTTTTATTTATACTTTTGACATCCTCATCTGTCACCTAGAATTTAACAGTCTTTGCAATCTACTTGATGGAAATGTTATGCTATTCTCGCTTTCAAATAGACAAATACTTCTTGAAACTGTGACATATTGTAGAAATACATTTTGGAGCCACTATCAATTGATTTCCCCTCATGAAAAAGTTAGTTTTCAAAGGATTTTATGTACCGTATTTGTTTAAACTTGAGCATTATATGTTAAAGCAATATTTATAACCCTACAAGTTTGGACATAAACGGGTGCATTCCTAATGTAACCTCTTTCATTTTTTAATTTTTATTACAGCTGTTTGAGAGAGACCCCACACGCAGGCTAGGAGTTGTCGGTGACATCACCACACAGCCTTTCTTTAGGACCATCGACTGGCAGGCGCTGGAGAGGAAGGAGGTTGAACCACCCTTCAAACCCAAAGTGGTACGCTCCATTCCTGTTACTGACGATGAATGGAATAGTTTAAAACTATAGATCACTTGCTGAGATTTATTTATTTATTTGTTACTTATTTACAGAAAGCACCAAATGACTGCAGCAACTTTGATCGGGAGTTCCTCAGCGAGAAGCCACGGCTTTCTTACAGCGATAAGAACTTCATAGATTCCATGGACCAGTCTGCATTTGCTGGTTTTTCCTTCATAAACCCCAAGATGGAGCAACTTCTAGAAAAGTGATTATTTTTAACGTTAGTCTGACTCAGGAGACTCTCCTGTTGTTGATGGAACAGTTCATTTACTCACAGAGAGAAGTGAGTTGTTCTTGAATCAGTATTTATGTAACTTTACCTTGGGTACATCTAGAAACAAGTCCTTGTGCTGTATATATTGATGTTGTATTTGTATGCATGCCTATTATTGTACAAGGCTTTGATAGCCAGTATGTGCACGGTAATAATAAATAATATGGTGGGAGGTTAAACATCTTTACATGTCACATGACGTCACTGCAACCATCTGCAGCCTTTTTGTTGCTTGTTTTACGTGCAGCTCAGTCCAACTGATAGAAAATCATGAAGACTTAAAACAAACTGTACTGTTTTTACTTCAGCTGTAGGTTGTGTAAACGAGGCGACTGCATGTGTATGGCTCAGAACAATAACACATTTGTCAAAATATAGAATAATGAATGTTATCTCTCTAAAACATCTGAATTCTTGTATTGATACGATAAATTAAACGAACAGTATGATCATCAGAATGAATTCTATGCAGCTGTATTTTGCTGTATAGTTAGCACCTACATGTAGAGCGAACAGACCGAATGTAGCTGTCATGGCAGTTTTTATTGTTACATGAGTAGGGTGTTATTAAAATGCTGTACTGTATATAAACGTAGATGTATATTGTTCTTACATGTATATTGGTTCACTAGGATGTACTTTTTATATTGTCTCTCCATATTTTACATCTGATTAAAAAAGACAACTCCCAAGCTTGTGCTGGAATTTATACAGTATATCTAATAATTTAAGAATTAAAAGCTGAAATTCTCAGAACTGTAATAGAAATTGTTTTAAAATTTAAATAAATGATGAAAGATTTGTTAAAATATCACACATGAGTAACATGAAATAAATATTTCAACAAATTTATTTCAGAGTCATTTGTTTATATTGAAGAAAACAGACTTGTACAGGTAATCCCTTGAGTGGATCTAGATCAATACAGTAGTTTGGATTTCTAAGGATTTTTTTATAGGTCAGATGTAAATGGCTTAACATTCTTCTGCCGGTGCTCAGGTACTGCATAAAAACGAGTGAAAAAGCATTCTGTCAAATCAACCTTTGAAAGAACTTCAGAAAAATTTAGAGACATTTGATCAAGACCACTTTAAATCATAGTCTGGCTCTTCAGAAGCAAAGTATAAAGAAGCAATGACTAACTCATCAGATTGCACAGTCATTCAACCTTTATACCTTTAAGTCTCATTCACATCTTATACAGATGAACCAAATCAAATATAAAACTTAAAAACTTGCTGCTGTTAAGCTTACTATTTCCCTTAGAGATAGAAAAAAAAAAACATCTTGAAAACCTGACAGTTTTGTCAGTACAGTACTAATGATTCAGAAAGATGCAAAAATGTTCAACTGACAGCTTTGTAGTAAATAATTTAGCTTTTTTTCCCTTGTTTAATTTCAATATAATTTAGTATTAATAATCTGTAAACTGTACGTTAAATGCTAAGTAGAGAGTATAATCAGTAAAGTAAAATAAATAAATAAACTAGCACACAGGAAAAGTCTGTTGAATTGTGTCGCCCTCTAGCGGCGGAAGCGAGAACAGACCGTTTAAATGACGTCATCACGCAACGTCCGTTCGAAAAATGTGTACGGAAGTACTTCTGCTCCTCGGGACTTGACAGCTATTGAATTAAACTTGTTCGATAGTAATCCTTCCAGAATGACTATATAATGTGTTTACAGACAAAGCAGCGTTCTTTTTTTAAATCAACTTCACTCCTGACCGAAGTTTTCAAAGAGTCTAAATATGAGCTCGACTCAGGACGTGCTCAAAAATGCGTCCACTTTGGCGTCCTACAATGTGCTGCTACAGGTAAAGATATTAATTAGCTGAGCTCTGGGTGACTTAATTCTCGCAACAATTTAATAACTAACTGTTCGTGTGTGTGCCCTGGTTTAATGTCAGGTGATGTTCCGTGTCCTCACCTTCCTTCTGAACGCGTTCACGCTGCGGTTCGTGTCCAAAGAGCTGATCGGGGTGGTCAACGTCAGGTAAAGATGCAAGACACTCTGCTGGAAGGTCTCACTGCTGCACCTGCTGTAACCTGCGTGTTTCCTTTGTTTTCCCATGTGACAGGCTTACACTTCTGTATTCCACATTAGTATTTCTGTCCAGAGAGGCTTTCAGGAGAGCCTGTCTGAGTGGAGAGTCAGGGACAAACCGCAGCTGGAGACAAGTGATTAACCTCCTGTGGCTGACGTGAGTCAACTCAAACACAAAAACAAGTTTTATTTATTCATCTGCGATGCACCAATCAGATTTCCGTCTTATCTTTTCAGAGTGCCTCTCGGCGTGTTCTGGGCCATCCTTCTTGGCTGTGTGTGGTTGTGGCTCCTGGAGGTCCCAGATTCCCAGACGGTCCCTTACTACGGTCCAGCTGTGGTGCTGTTTGCCGTGTCGGGAGTGCAGGAGCTCCTGGCCGAGCCCCTCTGGGTCTTGGCTCAAGCGCACATGTTTGTCAGTCTGAAAGTGGTTGCAGAGAGTTTAGCGATGATCGCTAAGTGCAGTGTGACTGTGGTGTTGGTGGTGTTCGCCAGAGAGTGGGGCCTTTACATCTTTTCTGCTGCTCATGTAAGAACGTCAGCTGAGGGCCCTCTGTATAGTCCTTTCTGTAAATACACAGAAATGATTTTAATTCATGTGTTTTTTTTTTTCTTTTCAGTTGGTGTACACAGGATTTCTGGTGCTATGCTACACTGTTTACTTCCTGCGTTTCTTGGGCTCTAAAGAGGCAAAAAAGAAGAGTTTCCCTCTGTGGGATGTTGTAGATCTACTGCCTTGCAGAGCTGATGGAGAGGTTAGAGACTTGGCATACTTCAAGTATTACAGATTGTTTATTTCAGCAAAATCACACAGTGCACAACTTGTCTTTTACCAAAAGCCTCTGGTCGATTGGACTCTGGCCCGGCTCACGTGGAGCTTCTTTAAGCAGTCCTTCCTGAAGCAGATCCTAACAGAGGGCGAGCGCTACGTCATGACCTTCCTGAACGTCCTCAGCTTCGGAGACCAGGGCGTTTACGATATCGTCAACAACCTGGGCTCCATGGTGGCGCGCTTCATCTTCTTGCCCATCGAAGAAAGCTTCTACATCTTTTTTGCCAAAGTATTAGTGAGAGGACGTGACATCGGGAGTCAGAAACAGGTTTGGACCATGGGAATAAACACAAACGTACGCGCCAATGTCTTGTTTGTTTGACCTCTGGTTGTGTTGTGTGCACGCAGGAAGACGTCGCCGTTGCAGCAGAGGTTCTGGAGCGTTTGCTGAAGCTGGTGCTGGTGATTGGTTTGATTATCACAGTGTTTGGATATGCTTACTCTCACCTGGCTCTGGACATTTATGGTGGCTCTCTGCTGAGTAGTGGAGCAGGTACAAATGCAACACTAAAAACAGCAACATGTATGATGCATTTCTGTTAGATGTTATTGATTTATTTACTTTATAGGGCCCAGTTTGCTGCGATGCTACAGCAGCTACGTTCTCCTGCTAGCTGTAAACGGTGTAACAGAGTGTTTTGTGTTTGCTGCCATGAGCCAAGAAGAAGTCGACAAGTAAGAAGACGGAGAAAAAACAATGTTCACCCAACACGAGATGCATTCTGTGACTTATCACTGTTTTGTCCCCAGGTATAATCTGGTCATGCTGGCTCTGTCCGTGTCCTTTCTCGTCTTGTCCTACGCGCTGACTTGGTGGGCCGGAGGTGTCGGCTTCATTCTGGCAAACTGTCTCAACATGGGCCTCCGTATTTTACACAGCTGCTTTTACATACACCGCTACTTTAAGTTCAGTCAGTGGAAACCTCTGCGAGGCCTCTTGCCTTCTCCGCTCCTTGTTCTGGCACTTTGCGTCAGCGCAGGAGTCACAACAGTTTCTGAGGTACCAGAGAAAGATGAATCCATTTTGATTTAGTCTACAACAGGTATTATTTGTTTGAACTTCTTCATTTCCTGTTTTCAGTCTCTTCTCTGCTGTGAACGCGGCTGGTTGCTCAGGATGGTCCACGTCGGTGTGGGGTGTGTGTGTCTTCTTCTCGTTCTCACGGCTCTTGTTCTCACAGAAACTCAGCTGATTGCATTTGTGAGGACGCAGCTGTTGCCCAGATACAGAAAGAAACACACTTAAATTTGAAGAAAAGAAAAAAAAGATGAAAACTGACACAAATGATCTGTTACTGACTGTGAAAAACTGGAAAAAAGGGTGGAAAGCACTTATATTTTAAAAGACTGATTCTGAAGTATTCTTGTGGAAAAGAGCGATAACTGTCAGTAGTTTCAGGATCTAATCCTGGGTCTGAAGGTGAATCTTCTTCAAAAAGATTTTTGTTACATACATTTTTCACTGCACATTCCAAAAAGACAACTCAGTTGAAATTAATAGTAAAAGAGTTAGTTCATTGAAAAGGAGATTTGTCAATAAGATCAGTTTAAAAAAGTATGAGCAAAATAATAAAAAAAAGCTAAGTCTGGTCCTCTGGACATTCAAAAAACAAAAAAAAAAAAAAAATATTTTATAAACGTTTTATATTTCGGACATAAGACGAAAC
>JARVGS010001636.1:29245226-29255608 GCA_031762315.1 Hypsolebias antenori | reverse complement strand
AAAATTTCAGTAATTTCAATTTACAAAACAAAACATTTGATGGATGGTAATAATGTTTTCTAGTGATAATCCTTATGACTCTTTTTTGTAAAATAAATATCTCAGCTACAGTCCCAAATCTCAAATGAGTTGAAAAGGAGGTGCCGTAGATGCATTCCCGTCTCCCTGCCGGCTGTGCTCGAGTGCCTGACCACTGAGATCCTGGAAATGGCAGGAAACGCGGCTCGTGACAGTGGAAGGATGAAGATCATCCCCCAGCAGCTGCAGCTGGCTGCTCGTAGCGACGAGAAGCTCAGCAGACTGCTGGAAGAGTTCTGCCCAGTGTTCAGGTGGTCCTGCAGTCTGGAGGAACCGAGAGGCCAGCTGAGTCTGGGTGGACGGATCGGACGGCATCTGCGGCCATTTTATTTTGGATCTGTTAGGGGATGGACATTTACAAGAGATCCTTCCTGCCTACAGCCATCAGCATCTATAACATCTCTTAATGAAATGAGGATAATGAGTTCCAACAACATTTAATTTCCCTTTGGGATTAAGAAGTATTTTTGAATTTAATTGAATTTAATTTAACTTAATTAACGATTTAACTGAATCGCCATGATATATGAAACAAAATGTTTAGAGTTAGGCTATAAAGTAAAAAGTATCCTCCTTATACATCCAATATACTGTATTGCACTCAAATCTGTGCAGCAGTTTATGTTTAAACTGGGAATTGTTGCTGTTAGCCTCAGTTTGTTCCCACAAAACTGCGGGGTCTTGTCTTCATCTCCACCCTCTTGAAGGAGTAGCGCTCTCCAGTCCGTCCATCTGTCAGGATGTACCATGTGCCCCAGTAGATCCCGTTGGTCACGCCGGTGTAACGTCCACGGTAATACCGTCCATTCAGGTTCGATGCGAGGCATGCGTCAAACCACCAGCCGGCACCGTAGTACTGACCACAGCTTCCAGAGACGTACCGGTCATTGTCTCTGTCTGTGGTGCTAAAAGTTCTGCCATCGTGGTTGTATCTCTTACTGTAGCTCAAAGCATTGCCAGCATCACCAGAATACTCTCGCGCTGTCAGGCGATACCTGCAAGAGACAACATGGTGCATTTAGCTGGTGGAAAATGATTTAGCCTGATCTGTTCTCATTCAGCTTCATTCATGCTTCACTTTTCATTTGCACGTTTTCCCTGAGCATGTTCAAATCTTCATATCCCTGTGCTGATACAAGATCGGTGTTGCTCCTTAGGTGCAGTGGGGAGAACACATATTTGTGTCTAAAAATGCAAAGAGTCAACTTTGCACAGTTTGTTTCCATTAAATATATAGCTCAGACTTTTGAAGTAGGGAAAGGTTGTGAAAACAATATCTTACCTGTTGTAGATAGCTTTGTGAACTGCCTCAGTTTTAGGAAGCAGAAGTTACATTTTGACTAGACTGAAAAGCTGACAAATAGTCTTAACATTTGCCAAGAGCAAAGGGAAATGCTGTTGTCTTAAAACAACTCCAATCTAAAAAATGTATGGCAGTTTATACAAACATCAACTTGTAAAATTTTAATCTGTGGTCAGTTTTGCATTATATAATCTTATACAATAATTCTGGCAGATATATGATTATTGATTATGATTATGATCTATTATTATGTTTTTAAATCTGCTATGAAGACACATTTTTTTCTCTTTGGCTTTTAACACAGCTTGGCATGTTGGTTTTGCTGTTTTTAAGTTATTTGTTTTATAGTTTTTACTGTTTGCTGTTTCGATCTGGTAGTTCATCACATTTATGGTATTTGTTGAGTTTATAGTTTTATGCTTGTTTATGTTTGTGTACAGCACGTTGGCCAACGGTGTTGTTTTAAAGTGCTTTATAAATAAAGTTGCATTGTATTGTATTGTATTATATCAATACTGGAAATGCTCCCAGGCTGCACTGGAAGTGCTACAACTGCTATTTGTGCTTGTAAATAACCACAAAAATCAATGTAAATAAACTTAATGCCAACGTGACAGCAATATAAAAGTTTATGTTATGGCAATATCACTTAATATTTTTGAGATTTAAGATAACAGCAAATCACTTTGGTCGTGGCTGCCTGGATTCGCTGTTAGCTTGTCAGTCTCTGTTCCTCCAAACTAAGAAAATTCAAGAGCTATCTACAACAAGTTATTAAATATTCATAACATTTTCACAGAACCTCATTTTAAAAGAGCAGAAGTATGGTTTTAAGACTTGTAGTTAATAAAGGTCATCAGATGTGTTCATTTGTCACCTCTCTGCCTCCGAGGCCACTTTGAAGTTGTCGTAAGTGGCCTGGCGTTTCTGTTGGTACCAGTCCTCCAGCTCAATGCGGAGCTGGTGTTGTCCGGTGGAGGTGAGGGCGTGAAGTGCCGCGTTCCCGAGCCAGTGTTCTCCTTGCAGGTTCCCGAAGCCTTCCCGGTATTCCTGCCACGTCTTGTTGAAGTCCACCGAGCCGTCCTGCCGATTCTGGATTACCGTCCAGCCACCACCGGCTGTCTCCATGTCACATTTAGCCTGAGCCAAAACAAAAACTCTTGATCTGATTAAGCCTCGATTTTCCCCAGATAGCTCTTAGCTCATCAGAGGATGAAGTTGGAGCGAGGCTGAGTGTTTTGTGGGTGAGCTAAATGTGAAATACCTCCAGTGCCGGCCCGTAGAGATCAGGTTGGATGGTATAAATCCCGTTCTCTTTGATCCCAAGCCTGTAAATCTCTGCACAGTCCTGAGGATGGAGCCTCTCCGTGGGCGCAACTGAAAGCCACACATGGAATATTCTCATTCAAATCCATGATCCGTCACTGTCTGTATGATTATACTCACTGTTCTCACCTGTGGGTGGATGTTGGGTGATGCTCTTCAGGAAAAGCAGCAGATCTCGTTCACCCTCTCTTCCCACTGCAACACTCTCTGTCAACCCAGAGACAGTTCAGATTATTAATAAGACGCAGGGATATTTTTTAACATGTTCACAGAAGGCCTGTAAGAGAGACACTTAAACGTGTTCAAATCTCAAACCATGTGCGAGAGGATTTAGCCAACGCTGCAAAATTCCTATTCTCGCCCCTGCAACCAACACTTTGCAGACTTCTGTTTATTTCTGTGTCATTTTTTTGTGCGTTCTGCGTGTTCCAGAGGCGGTGGGTATGAATGTGTCACCTAAGTGTTTGGCCATCGTTCCAAGCTTTTGGTCGTGGCAGTGGAGGTCGCACTCCGTCAGCACAGCTGCCATTAATGCCAGGATGGCCCCCAGAGAGTGGCTCTGCTGGCCCCCGTGGCTCCAGGTGGCCTCTGATTCCTGGAGAGAACGCACGCAGCGCTGCAGCTGAACCAAGCGCTCTTTAACACCTCCGGTCTGTAACACAGCGCCAACAAGTTATTAAAAGTTATTTACATCACAGACCGTCTATTTAACTACTATGGTGGAAAAAAATGCATTTTAAATGAAAACCCAAAGTGAAGCCAAAGCACTTTTGTCATTGACAGGTTGGGATTGTTGTTTTAAATCCAGTTTATGATGTGGGATTGGATTCTTACGAAAACATATATGGGTCCAAATGTGAAAAATCACAATACATGGCATGTTTTATCGTGGAATTCAACAAGAAGAGAGTTTTTGCAGGAAGCTGTAGTCTTGAGAGTGAGAACAGAGATTCTGGTTAAAAGTTTAATAAACTCACATCTAATAGGCTCAAAACAACAAACAGAGAGTAATATGTGGAGTTGATTTAATCAAAATTAATCATCCCATTTTCAAAAATTCTCATTTGGGAAAAAGGGAGGCTCTTAATTGAAAACATAGTCTTTGCATTTTAATTTACAGATTATCATGTTTGCACGTTTGTCATGACTTGCATGGCCACAGCCACTAAGATAGAATAAGATAGGCCAGGGCTATTCAATTAAACTGCTCAGAGAGCCACAGTCACTGAAATCCAGCAGTTATTATCATTAAGTAAGTTTGTTTTATGTTTAAAATCTAGTTTGATTTAAAAATGAACCCAGTGGTGGGCTGAACTGAGCTCACTTGTGGGCCTGAGTTGGCCCCAGAGCCACCAGTTGACTGACCCTGGAATAAGATATTTCATGTTAAAGCACCATTTCCTGATGCCAAAACTGTTTCATAACTGCAAAAATATTTAGATGAACAACAATATTAGATTTAGCGCATTAGTACATTTAATTTAAATAAATAAAACCCATTTGCCTGCCAAATGTTCAGTATTTTCATCCATAAAATTGTTTAAAATTAGTCTGCGCTGAAAATAATCCTTCAGTTTGAGAGCTGACACCTCAAAGGCTAATCCTAAAACTCATTGCCCCGTCTTCTGTCTCTAACACTTACATCACCCATTGTGATCCTGTCCCTCACACCTGTTGCTTCATGAGCTCAGCACAACCATATGACGAGAACATTTTTAAAAAAGCAGGCCTAATTTTATCCCTGCTTTGATTGCTGACACTAATAGCTTTACATCTGTTCAGAGCGATGCCAAGTTTAGCATCTGTGCCTTGATATCCTGCTGCCCACTCTCACTGGCACATGTGAACAAAATACAGTCTGCTTTGCCTATTACTGTCATTGAGCAGTCTTATACTTATAAAGCTGAGTAACGTCATTTTTCTTTAAAAAAAAGTCAATTAAATATTGATAACACGGAAAGAATAATTCTGATTTATCTCTGTTTTTGAGCTCAGGATGCACTCTTACTTTGTACTGAACCCAAGAGGATTTCTTTCTGCAGCTCCACCCTCAGAGGAGCATCTGAGAAGGCTGGGAGTGAACTTCCCATACTGCATGCACTTGTCCCAATCTGACCTTCACAGGGTGCTGTACTTACTGCTGCTGCTGTAGCTCTGGTTGCTGGTGAGACGGGCGCAGCCACTAATCTGTCCTTGCAAAGCGGATGTGAACAGGCTGGAGACGCATCTGAGGACAGCAGTGCTCCCACATACAGAGACAGCAAAAGCAGCATGCTGGGGAAGTGGGAAGGAGTCATAGAAAATGATATTCCTTCAAAAATCTCCCTATATTACACCTCACTGGATGAAGCTGTAATTGCTTTGGTAATAATTCCCTGCAAAAAGAAAAAAAAAAGCTTTTCTTGAAGTTCCTCTTCAGGTAAAACAAAAATGCTTTGCAATTTGTCCTTTTTTTTAGGGTCACCTTTTCCATCCAGTTCCTTTTGCACCCTCTCTCTTCAATCTTTATTTCTCAGCTCATGTCATTCCTCGTCCTTGGTCCTGCTTGTTCTGTTTTAGTGCGGTTACTTTGGCTCGGATTCCTAGATAAATGCTCTTTGCTGTCTGACACGGACCAATGCACCCACCCCCAACACACACACACATGCACGCATACACACACACAATCTCATCTCGTGTGGCTGTGGCTGAGTGGTTAGAGCAGTCGTCCTCCAATGCAAGAAATGCTGGTTCGAATCCACCAGCAATCACATGCCCAAGTGTCTGCAAGACACTGAAGTGTCCCATCAATGTATGACTCTGATGAAGCACAGATTATCATATCACGATAAGAGCGCTATATAAGTGCACACTCCCACGATCCATGCAACACTTGTCTTTAACTAACAAGAAGTGTAACTTTACATGTATTTTACAGACCCGGTGGTGATTTTAACCCCTTTTTTGGGGTGCTCAAATACTGTACTCCTAAATTTTAACTCAGCACCTCTAAAAATGAAAAATAAAAATACATTTATTTATTTATTTTTGCTGTTCTGGGTTTGGGTTTTATTCTGTTTATTGCATTTATGGTGCAGTGCAACAAAGTAAACAAATTTAAAAGCTAACAGATCATTGTAACACAACGTACTTTGTACTTGATAAATGACTTGAATTGCTGAATGTCCGGCCCCTGAGCTGCTGGCTTCCAGTAACTGTGGCCCCCTGAGCAGTTTGGTTGACTAGCCCTGCTTTAGTGTGGAATACAGTTTATTACATTTCCAAAACCTAAACCAAGTCTGGAAAAATGTAAAAGATGGATGAAGCCCTGCGGCCGACCTCATGAGCAGCTGAATACAACAGTGATGAACAGGAAGTACAGCATGTTTTCATCTGAAGGTAACTGCAGGTATAATCCTCCATTTTCTGTCATAATTGCATTTGTTTGTTTAATGGATAAATTAAAGGTTAATGCTTACAGCTAGTTGTGCTTTGTTTTGTGTGTTTGAAATTAGATATATGTTGCAACTTCTGGCTGAATAAGTTTAGTCTTTGTCCGTTATGCTCCATTAACACCAAACTGATTTTGTACAAAGCATTGATTAGGTTATGCAATGTAAAGCAGAGTGCCACATCTGTAGCATCTTAGCTAGCACGTCTGTACCCATTAAAATACACCAGAATGCAGGAAATGGCATCTACTTTGTTTAAAATGTTCTGTTCATATTTCATTTTGCTTGGTTCGTGTTGCATTTGTTTTAAAACAGTTAATTTCCTTTTATGGGCAGCACGGTGGCACAGTTGGTAGAGATGATGCCTCTGGTTCAAATCCTGATCTGGGGGGCTTTCTGGTGGAGTTTGCATGTTCTCTCTGTGCATGCGTGAGTTTCCTCCGGGTACACCGGTTTCCTCCCACAGACCAAAAACATGCATGTTAGACTGATTGGTAGCTCTAAATTGTCACTAGGTGTGAGTGAGGGAGTGAATGGTTGTCTTGTTTGTCTCTACCTGTCCCTGTGATGGACTAGAGACCTGTCCAGGGTGTTCCCTGCCCCTCGCACAGTGATGGGTGGACATGGGCACTGGTGACCCCCGCGACCCATAAAGGAAGAAGCGGGTAAAGATGATGGATGGATGGATTTCATGTTACTCTGCGTGTGTTCAAGTGGGGTATAACAAAATTAAACAACATAGGGTCACACATTTACTAGAAATTAATAATGCTTGAACCAAAGTAACAACAAACTAAATAAAGAAAGCACAATTTAAAAAGAACTGATTGAACAGAATGTTTATTTCAAGTCTTTTCCACGAATCTCAAACAGAAATTTTGAAACAGTCCAAGAGCAACACATTTTTTTTTTTACTTTTATTTTGCCACAAACATTCACGTAATTGTATTTGAGTACAACGTTGGACACTTACACTGTCTACATTATACTAAAAAATAAAGCAACAAATAAAATAAAAAATAAAAATCCAGAAATCACACAGATGTTTGAAGCTCACTTGACAACAAAATACAAAACTATTTCTTTATCTTTTTAGTATTTTTTTGCTGAATAAAATTGTTTCAGAATGATATACCCTCTTGTAAAATGGGGCACTTTAAAGTTTGAGAAACTTCACAAACATTAAATAATCGCATGAGGTGTGGTCAACAAAAAATCATTTAAAAACTGAGTAGCAGCTTGTGAGGTCCACTGTCGTCGTCACTCTGTTAAAACCAGGTCTCGCTTGTGAGTCTTCAAGCCTCAATGGGATTAACCTGCATAAATAAAAGTTGAATGAAGTAAAATTCTGCTACACTTCAAACTGGTAAAACCCTCTGATCCTTACTGGATCAGAGGGTTTTACTACTATTTGTTTTATTGCAGAAGTGCATGATGACTTATCATTTAGTAATGAATAGTTAAGTTAATCAATTACTTAAAGAAGATGTATTCGTTGTTGCTACTAAATGATATTGTCTCAGTTCTCTGTACTCCAGTCAACTACACAAATATTTTGATATTTTGCAATTCATTGCTTTTTCTTTATTTTCCTACTTTAGATGGTATATGAGGTTAATGTAACAGGTGACACCACAGGGTGTCACCATTTCCCTGTGATCAAGCCTCTATAAAAGGGAAGTTGGCAGTGCTGATGGGAGGGTGTAATTTCCTGAGAGTGGTCAGGTGTGTGCTGGGTTCACACGTGCTGTGGTGCATGCGCTTGGGGTAGGTTTGGTTTGTTTTTAAATAGTTTTGATTGTTTTTAAAAGTTGATTTTTATTCTGATGTGTGATATTTTTTACAACAGGACCACACAGTTTTAAAGAGGAGATCGAAGTGGGCCTGCCTGGGTGTGGGGTAGTTCAACGCCACAGGTAGGCTTGCAGGTTTCTGGGTTTTTAAATTGTATTGTGTATTTTTTGGGTGGTTTTTTTTGTTGTTGTTGTTTTTTTGGAATGTCCAGAGGACCAGACTTAGCTTTTTAAAGATTTTTCTACCTGGATTATTGAGCATGCATCAGGGTATTATGTGGTTTTGTTTCTTTTTAGGGCCACACTTGTCTGCTGTTCTGAATTTGCCATGACTGGGTGTTGGCCTATTAGACGCCGCAGGTGCGCGGTGATTTTTAAATTAAGAGACTGACTTGATCAATGTTTTGTATTAAGTAAATTTGTGTCTTGTGTTTCTACAGTTGATCACTGTCACCTGCTGTCCTCGGAGTTTGGTCTACACTGCCAGTGTTGCCATCCTGCAGTTTCCCCGTCCCTACCTGCATGTCACTGCAGATTAGTTTTACGGCAGCTGCAGCCACGAGCTTCTTCGTACGATCTTCTGTGATGGGAAACAGTCTTTCATTAATCACCTGCATATGAAATCTTGGGATGTGAGCAGGTCCTGACTGGTCAACCAGCAAGAATTTGCAGTCCTGGTCCAGATATTGGGCAATGTAGATTCTTAATGACGACACACGGGCACGGCTTTATTCAAACGGGCGCTTTAATGAATGCTGTGAAAATTACAAAAATAAGACAGTACAGAAATACAACACAAAACTTTAGGTAAAGTACTGAGCGATTGAGTAAAACATGCTTCAACAAAGGAAATGCCTCGTGGCCGCTCGTTATTAAAAAGTCCTAAGCAAACGTTTCTTGTCTTATGCGTTCTAAATAAACATAAAATATTAGAACATCATAACTGACAGATGTACGATGTTTACAACAGTTACAATTACAGTTGAACTATCGAGGCTGCTGTGTCTTTGTGTAACTGCATGTAGCTTCAGGTAAATGTGTGTTGAGCACAGCAAATCTCGCCACTCCCTTCCGTTCACACAAATCTCGCGATAACGGTACTACCAAAAATAATCCTTCACGACAGGATAACTGCATCTTGTACAAAATATCACATTTTCAAAGTATAAGCTAAACAAATAAAAACCAAACCAAAATATTCTAACTACTGAACAACAAATATTATTTCTTTTTTTTTTTTATGAATCATTTCAGCGACTTGTAGGCAAACTCAGCGAGAGCACTGATGGGGTCACCCCTGCATCAGCTCTATAGCAACTTGGCCCGGGCTGCAGCAACGGACACAGAAACCGTTTCCAGAACATTGGTCTTGCTCGTTGGTCTTGCTTACTGCTCTTCCTCTAAGGCGTCATGTTTGGATGAACTTTTTTTGAGGATTGTGTGTCATTGTCACTTTGCTCTTGCACAGACTCGTCCAGTTCTGCTATTGGCTCGAGGCTTCCTGCGTCTTCATTGACTTGGGCCTCCACAGTGCTCCTGTGGTAAAGTGAGCCTCCACACAGTGCTCTGTGCAGCTTTCAGTCTCCTCTGCATCTTCACTTTACATTGGGGGGAGGGGGGGAAGACCCCATGTACAAGATGAAGTGTTAACGATTCCTAACGACGTCGCCTTGCTTCTCCATGGTGTTGAAGGGTCCAACTGACTTCCTTGCAGACTTGAGGCCAAATGCTTTTGCTGTGCTACCAGACGTTGCTTGCAATAACTGAAGACTGTTCAGAATTGACTTGTTTGTGGGTACCGTTGACCTCATTATCAGTGACATCTATCCCAGGACTTTATGCTGGTGATGGGGAATCTTCAGAGTAGGCTAACATCTCCTAAGTCCACAAACGAGGTTGCAGCACGCGCCATCTCCGTATAGCCACAGTGGCGGTTCTTTATACAGTATGGGCGACATGGACGGCCGCCCAGGGCGGCCTCCAGCAGGGGGCGACATAACATTGCGCAGTTTAGGAAAAAGAGAACGGAAGAAGAGGATCTTTTTTTCTTTCAACTTTTTTTTAATGCACATATAAAACTGAACACTGCTGCTCCTGGGCCGCCGCGCCCTTCATTTATTTCCATGTCATCAGTTTATCACCGCGGCAGCTGTAGAGGCTGCGCCTCCTCAACCCAGGGCCGCCCCGCCTCCACTTTTAGTTTCGTTTACGTGCCCGGAGGTGACGCGTAAGCAGTGTTGCCAGGTGAGAAATGTAGGATTATCGTATTTTGTGGGAAATTATCGTACATCTGTCATAACCAAAATAACAAGTATGCTCTAGTCGCTCTATTGTTGAATAGCGTCTAACAGGCATTCACAGCTTTGTGGCGTCAGTACGGTTGTGAACCAGACATTAATTCGTATTGTCTGGGAACTAATGACCCCCCCCCCCCCCTTTTGTGTTTTATGG
>JARVGS010001636.1:29201850-29213171 GCA_031762315.1 Hypsolebias antenori | reverse complement strand
CCCCCCCCCCCCCCCCCCCATTACAGAACACTTTCGATATTGGTAAGGGAACAATTGCTGTTTTGTCCTAAAGCAGCACCCGTACTTTTGCTCTTCAAATAAAATAGACCCAGAAAAACATAATCACTGGATTGTTTTCAGTCAGTCCCTGTGACACTGGGTGGTGTTGACTTTTTTTGATCGTTTGTATTTATTTTACACATATTGAGCTACAATTTGGGATGTTAATTGCTGAGTCTTTTCCAACACACACTTCAGTGCTAACTGATTATTTAAGGTCTAGTTTTAAAACTTGACTAATTAATTACAGTCAGTCAATTGGAGTTCATTAACTAGAGTCAAAACCTTGATGAAAAAACAACAGATGCATCATAAAATCTCACCCGGAAAAGGAAATCCAGGGCACCTCCCTGGAGCCAAGCCTGGGGTGGGAGCTCGCCATCAAGCACCTGTTGGTTGAGCTTTGTCTCCTAAGGCTTGGCTGGGCCAAGCCCTAAAAAATAACAGGAAGTCACCTCCACATAGAACCACTACCTGTGGGGAATTCTGTCAAGGTCGGGTGCTGTGCATCTCAGGCGGCAGACAAAGGAGAGTCCCTGGTCATGCCAATTCCTGGTGGCATAGACTACGGAATAGAACATATAGGAGCCATCATGAATGTGAGGTTGAGTAGATATGGTTGGGCTCACCTCTACTCACAGCTTGGGCTCTGGAACCCAACTTCTAGAGAAAGGATGGACTCTCCTACTCTGGAGTTACCCAGGGACTGAGGCATTGGGCGGGTGTGGAGATACTCACAAGCCCTTGGCTGAATGCCTCTGTGTTGGAGTTCTCACTGGTAAATGAGAGGGCTGCCTCTCTTCAGCTTCGGGCTGCAGGAGGGAAGGTTTTGACTCTTGTTTGTGCTTATGCACCAAACAGTTCAGATTACCCAGCCTTTCAGGGGTCTCTGGATTGTGTCTTGGAAGGGGTGCCATCTGGAGATTCTCTCGTTCTACTGGGTGACTTCAGTGCCCATATGAGCAATTATGGAGTCATCTGGAAGGAGGTAATTGGGAGGAACTGCCTCCCTGATCTGTGAATGGTATATGCTTATTGGACTTCTGTGCTAGTCTTGGGTTGTCCATAATGAACACCATGTTTGAGCACTGGGGGGTTCATAATTGTACTTATTACCAGGCTACCTTAGGCCATAAACCGATGATCGATTTTGTAATTGTGTTGTTGGACCCACGGCCCTATGTCTTTGACACTCGAGTCAAGAGAGGGTCAGAGTTGTCAACTGATCACCACCTGGTGTTGAGTTGGATCCAGTGGTGGGGGAGGCTGCCGGACAGACCTGTTAAATCCAAACACATAGTGATAGTGAATTGGAAATATCTGGTGGAGCCCTTGGTCCATGCAGCTTTCAACTCATACCTCCATGAGAGTTTTTTGCATGGCCCGGGGGAGGTTGGTCGATATGGACTCTGAATTGGACATGGGTTTATTACGAATGTGGTTTCCAGGAGCTGTGGCCTGAAGGTCACTGGTGTCTGTCAGGGTGGCAGCCAAAGGACCCGATGGTGGAGACCAGTGGAGATGGAAGCTGTCAAGCTAAAGAAGAAGACCTTCAGAACTTAGTTATTCCAAAGGACTCCTGAATCAGTTGACAGATACAAGGTGGCCATAAGAGCTGTAGCTTCTGTGGTTGGAGAACAAAAACTCAAGCATGGGAGGAATTCGGGGAGGCTGGAGAAGGACTTTTGGTCGGCCTCAAACCATTTGGCGACTCGGGAAAGGAAAGCGGACCCTATTCCAGGCTGTGCTTAATTTGGGTGGGAAACTGCTGACTCAAACTGAGGATATTATTGAGCAGTAGAAGGAGCACTTTGATGATCTCCTATGTCCACCTTTGAGGAGACAGAGACTGAGGACTCAGGGGAAAATGTGTCCATTATCATGGCAGAGATCACTGAGGTAGTCAAAACGCTCCTTTGTGGCTGGGTACCAGAGGTGGACGAGATTTGTCCAGAGATGCTGAAGGTTCTGAATATTTTGAGGCTGTTACGGTTGACACGTCTCTTCAATTTCATATTGAGGAGTGGGACAATGCCTGTTGAGTGGCAGACTGGAGTAGTGGATCCCATTTTTAAAAAATGGGGACCAGAGAGTGTGTTCAAACTATCTTGGGATCACACTTCTCGCACTCCCTGGGAGCGTTTACTCACGGGTGTTGGAAGGGAGACGCTGACCAAGTGTCAAACCTCAGATGCAGGAGGAGCAGTGTGGCTTCCGTCCTGGTCGTGGAACAGTGGACCAGATCTTTACTCTTGTGGAGTTGCTATGGGGTTATGGGAGTTTGCTTCTCTGGTCTACATGTGTTTTGTGGATCTGGAGGTTTCTGACCGTATTCTTCAAGGCATTCTGTGGGGGCCACTGGGGGATTATGGGGTGCCTGGCTTGCTTTTAAGAGCTATTCAGTCCCTGTATCTTTATACAGCACTCATACATTGATAAGCATATCAGGGACAAAGGGTGTGGGGTTGCAAGGTTCAACACTGGCATGCACGTTACACTTTAGTGAAGTAAAGTGATATGTGTTGTCTATAATACATGTACATACAGCAACAAAATTTGTCTACTGCATTTAACCCTTCACACAAGTGAGATACACATGGGTGCAACAGTGGGCAGCCATTTAAGTGGCGCACAAGGGATTAGGTGTTTTTCTCGAGGACACCACAACATGTGGGCATGGTAGTGAATCAAACCTGTGATTTTGAATTTTTTTCATGTCTATTATACGTGGTTTGGTGTTCGAACTTTCCATCCTCTGACTGGAAGGAGACTTCCCTACCACTAGGCCAAAACTCACCATTTCCTAATTACGCGTTTTTGTTTCATTGTGCAAGGTTAGATGATGAGGGTTAGAGCTAGGGGTCAGAGGTTACAATTAGAGTTCAGGACATGTGATTTGTCAAACTGTGTCCTACCCCCAAACTTCAACAATAATAATACTGTATTCTGGTATATTAGATCGTCAACACTGGAGCGGCTGCCAAGGAGAGTACAGAGCAGGCCTAATATGGGTGTGAAGCAAGCAGAGTTGGGTTATCACTCAAGGCAAGGCAAGCACTAAGAAATTCAAAGCAGGCAGCTTATTTTTGTACCCACTAAAGTTTGGATGTGTAGTGACCAAAACTACCTAAATAGGAAAGGCAAAAAAAAAATAATTAGCCTGGAGGTGCATAACTCGTGTAAATTTAGGTAATTGTACACTTCTTTGTTACCATTCATTGTCACTTTAAGCTAATTTTGTGCCATATTTCATCCATTTCATTTCATTCATATTTCATTCATCTCTAACAACTGCACATTTGGGGTACCTAGTTTTTTTTATTTTATCTTAGCCATTTTATATAATTTTATTACAATTTTCCTGCCATTTTGTATTTCTAAATTTATCTTATTTAAGATTTGTGTTCATGATAGAAATTTTGGATCAAATTTTTGTTGTTTTTCTTTTTGAGACTTACTTTTGAGTGTTTTACACTATTTTTTGCTGTAGTTTATGCCCTAATTTGATTTTGTTTCTTTTGTGCTGTGTTTTTGGGACAAGTTCAATGAGTTTTTGACTTTTGGGTCCTGAAGGCCATGTTGACAATTGGTCTCTTTAGTAATCTCTCCACTCCCAGACCTCTGAACTTGATGTCCTCAAAGCATCTTCCCAACTTGACCTTTAGTCATGAGTCCCACTATAGGTCTTTGTTTGTTTGTTTTGGTTTTGGTATAATTTTTAAACCAAGTCTAATAAACAGCAAAATGAATCTTCAAAGAAAAAAAAAAAAAAAAGGAAAAAAAACTTTGTTTTCCCAGTATTTTGAGACAATGTTACAAAAGAACAAAAAAGCATAACCGTTGTTTGAGTCAGTTAAGCTTAGTCTTAAAAATTTACAAGGTTAAAATTAGAAGAACATAAAATTTGCATTGTGATAAAAGCATTAAAATGCTTTCCCTTTTTTGAAAACGGTTAAATCTTTCTTTCTTGGTTAAATATACACACATAAACATAGAAAAAACTGTTTATCCCAATTTTTGTAGGCCATAAAAAGAATCATTTTATGTAAATTTATCAAAAAGTAATTAGTTTTGTCATTATTTATTTATTTATTTATTTGTTTATTTTTGAAAATAAGGACAGCAAATGTTTGAACTTTGTATTTACTATGATTTGTAACTTTTTACGTATTGACCATTCTGCTATAGGCGTAATGAGGTCATGGAAGTTGCTCTTTTATGCAGAATTTTGCACCTGAGTGACAGAAACCATTAGTTCACTTTTGTACACACAATCAGAAACCTCATATCAGTTAGTGTTGTGACGGTGAAAATAGTTTTATTTTCATATTCTGCTAACTCAAAACTGAAAGGCGATATGATGCAAACATAATTCACCAAACGTTCATAGATCATGGTGTCTAATTTAGAACTTTTACCAAAGCAGCTCAGCCTTTAGGTCATTTATGACCTTGTGTGAGATGGACCAGAAACATAAAAGTTCAGCAGGAATAATACAACAGCTTTTTATGTTCTGAGTAGCTGTGGATAGTTTCCACCACCTTCCAGGCTTTTAAATGTGTTAGTTAGTTCGTTTGTGCTTCAGGTTCATCTGGACATTCACTTGTGTTTTGCACGAACATCTTCCTTTGTTTGAAGGCTTCTCTCAGTGCGACTATGATGGGATCACATCCCTCTGTTGCTGCTGAGGAGCCCACCTAACAGCACAAACAAGTTAGTTTAGTCCATGCTCTTTACAGGGTCAGAATATTTTCAGAGATCTGATCTTCCTACATATTTTAAACTTGCACTCCTCCTTAGTCTTCCTGATGTTGGGGAAGGTGGAGTAAGCGATTCAGAAGAGTCGGGCAGACTTGTTTTTGGTGCAGCTGTGTCTTGAGATGTCGTTGAGCCTGTGCCTGGTAAAAAAAAAGTCAGAAAAGTTTTTGATATAGAGCACAACCTGGGGATAAATCAGTATAATCAAATGGACATGATTTTATAACATCCTTCAGAGAAAATCCTACTTTTTCTCCATAATTCTGTCTGCACAGCTTTTAATCCTCCAAACTGGCTGATGATGCAGTCGACAAGTTCGGCGACATCTTTGTTTCTCAAGTCCTCCTCTGTGACTTTTGCCTGCATCAGCAGGCTGATCATAGCAGGGTCCAGACCTGAAAACTTCAACTAGCATAGAACAGAAAGATGCAGAATGTTATTTCTTGGGATTTGTACTTAAAGTTTAATTAAGACTTGAATTTAACCGTATTTATTTTGGGCATTTCTCTCTTCGAGCTGACTTACCGAATTCATGGTCAAAGTAGTAGAGAAAGTATCTGACTGCTCGTAGAAATTTTCAGACTTTGCCGTTCTGTGGATATCACAAAGAAACTGTTTAATGATTCACTCGTTTCTTTTCTTTCTTTTTTTTTAACATACTAAACAAGAAGTTATTCTTACTTTAAAATAGGTGGATTGCAGAGCGAGTTGCTTTCTTTGTCTTTTTTTGTCACATTGATCATGGTGGTCATCTTTTCTGCAAATGCAAAATGGGGAATAAAAACAATAAAACAACAGGTTTATTTGATGTTATGCTTTATTTAGTCATTATTACCATAAACGGCCTTCACTGCTGAATAAAACTCCTCTGCCTCTGTTTCATTTGCAAAGTTGAGGCCGACATGATGAGCCTGGGAAAGCAGATCACATGCTTCTAAAAGCCAACCACAGGGAAATACATAAATACTTATGCATTAGTTCAGATGTTTTGAAGTGAGGGTTTATGGAAAGGTTATGATCAGTCACTATCTTACCTGTTGCATGTAGCTTTTTGAACAGCATCAGTTTGGAGAAACATATTTTAATTGGTTGATGAGCTAATGGTTAGTTCACCTCGTTCTTAACCTTGTTTAGACTTTCTGTTAGCTCGTCAATCCTGTCAGAATGATACTTTCTCAATCTGAAATATCTACAACAGGTTAGATAATAACTGTTCATAACTTTTCCACAAAACCCACCTTCAAACTCTGAACTCTTACTTTAAACAAAGTGACTCACGTCTGTTGGGAACGTGTGGAAGTACGCACAACTTGCAGTGTACTTGCAAGGGATGTACAATTCCTCCTCCCACAGTAACTTGGCACGCTGTGTTCAAGGGAACAATTAAAATGACAGAAAAATTATGTCTTTCTAAACAATCATTTACTGACTTGTTTCAGTCACACACCCATCCATGTACACTGATCGTATGCACAGGAAGCTGCACATTTGAGGGAACACAATGCGCCGTGGCTTACGTGCAGCTGGGCTTGCACGCTCGAATGAAAGTAAACAAAACGATCTGTACTTGGGGACGAGTTATACACGTTTTACTGTGTTTGGGTGATTTGAATGGGCGGAGTAACAGATATTCCAGTTCCTCTTACCGTGACGCAGTAGAGACGCAGGAAGTAGGAGTGCTCAGGCTTGTCCTCAGTGAGACACACCACTCCACAGTGTAAACGATGCCAACCTGGGCTCTCACCCGCTGTCTCTTTGGACTGGAGTAGCTGTGCTACAGTTGTTTTGAGCAACTAAAATAGAGCAGTAATCATATTAAAAAAATGATTAGGATTAAATTACATTCAAATAACTGTTAAGTACTGGTGCACATTTGTTTTACTTGTTTGTTTTTGACAATTGTTCAAATAAAGTATTAATATTAATAACACTAAACTAATACGAGTCACAAATACAGTTTTTTTTTTAAATAAAGGTTAATTACATCACAGTAAGTTTCATATTTCATGACTATTCCAGTAGAAAACATTATAATGTTCTTGCAAGAAGTGTCTACTTTATCACAGTTTTACAAAATAAGATTGGACATGACACAATTGGCTGATTGATGGATGAGCCACATGATCTGCATGGAGTTTTTATGTAAAATAAATTATTTTAATTTAGCACCTGCTGCACCTATGTGCAGCCCACACTGCAGGAGAATCTTCCTCCTGCCACATGTCATCTATCCGCCCTGCAGTGGAGAAGTGGGCGTGGCCGAGAGCACTGGCAGGTGGCAGAGAGCTGAGTTCATGACATTCTGTGCTCTTTCAGAGCATTTAGAGTTTAGAAACATTGTTTAGAATATTGCAAGTGTAGGGATTTGCACCTGCCCTGCTCTGTGCAGATAGTTAATGACTCTCAGTTGCTGCATATTGGGTTTAATTAGAGACTCTTCTTTATATACTGAGCTCTCCTGCATCTGAGGCAGGGGAGCATTAGGTGTCAAGCTGCACCATCACGATCGTCTCCTAGTGCCTTGGTTTTCCATGTATTTCCTACGAATGTAAGTAGTATCGCTGCCCCGACAGCATTATGTGTTTATTGTTGCCTTTTTGTGATTAAAGCACCTTTTTGTGACACCGTTGGAGTCCTGCTTGCATTTGGGTTTCAACCAACACCCGATCATGACAGCAAGAGTGTGGTAAGGGTATATATACTAAAATGAACTACTATTCCTACTTTACAAATTTTCACTTATCGCGCTTCCAGGTACTGATCCCCCGCGATACACGAGGGATACTGTAAGTATAAATGTTAAGTAATTTTGGCTGCAATGAAAACATTTATAACATACACTTTGCATGAACCTGTATAAAAAATTTTAGCCCGAATTTGTCAGGACGGTAACAACTGGTTCAGGTTTTGCTCTGAATCATCAGTCCATCTGAGGTCATAATAAACTGAGGTCGTTCAAGGAGCTATCCACGACAGGTAAGATATTAACTACTTCTAACTTTTAAATAAACTTTTGCTCAGGATAAGATAATTATCAGAATAAAAACATGCTTTGTAAACAATGAGATAATGAAGTAACTGACTTGTTATCTTGGGATGTCATTAAAGACATTTAGCCTCAGTGGTTAAAGTTGACCTTGTTTCACACACCTCGTGCTGACAGGCTGTTTTAATCAAATTATCTCCTGATTATTAGTTTGGTTTGATTTATGCGGATGACATACTAAACAAACCAAATGCATCAGCAGTTCAATGCACATTTATCTAATCATTTTATCTTTTTTTCTTTTCAAGAGATTTGCTGCAGCATTACCATGCAAAATGTATTTTCCGTTTTCTCTCTTTGATCAGGCAAACTTTACTTACTTTTCAAAGTTTTTTCAAATTAAGATTTGAACATACTAAATGTAAGAGATAATCTTATCCACTGCTGTCTGATGCTCTGACAGGTCAAATTGTGTTTAGAGGCCCAGGCGTGGTTGTAAATTACGGTAAACTAAATCAAAATTTCGAATGCTGTTTGTTGGATGGAGGAAACATGATGATCTAAGCTCTCGGTCAGACCTGTCTCTGTGTTTGTTTCTCATTAAACCATCATTTATCATCTGTGTGTGTGAAATTAACACTAATAAAATGATTACTTGACAAAATAGGTTTTACAGTTTGTAATGTAATTTCCATTTTTTGTCGTAAAATCTAAAATGCCACTTCAGCATGTCTTTAGAGAATAACTATGGCGCTCTTTACAAATCCTTTTCAATAGATACATTTGCTTTATACCTGACTTTTTGTTATTTTTATACCATACAAAAAATGGTTTGATCAAAGCAGATGATTACTGCACAGTTTTATGGTCTGGTAAAATGGTTGTGCCAGGCTAAACAAACACCAGCTTCCTGGGGAGCTATAGTCTGTAAAAGCCTTCACAAAAAGCTCATTCATCCACCAGTCCTCTTCTGGTTGCTGCAGAAGATAACGTGAAAACAAACTCAAATGTCAAAATGTTTTTAATCATTAAAAAAGCAGCAAAAAGCAGTATTTTTCTTCTGGACTGAAAGTGTTGTGAATAAATCCAACATAAATTATCTAAATTGCATTTTACAAACAGTAAATGTGTGAACTGACCTTACATTGTGGCTCCAGCAGACTGGCCAGGATGGTTTTCTCCCGGATTGTCAGGAGATCACTCATGATGCAACCGAAAGGACCGAACGCCATCGTTTGAGCTTCTACCACCTTCAACTTTTCCAAACTCATTCTTTCCTCTTTAAACCGTGTCCACTGCATCCTCTCTGATCCTCACACATGGTTTGAATGTGATTATTTCTAGTGCAACGCTGCTCATGCAAATTTATGGACACTCCATGAGCTTTTCACTAAGCAAATGAGGTACGGAACAGAAATGAAAAGTCAAAGAGCTGACATACTATTCAAGGAAAGCATGTCAGTGCTTTAGTAACTGAACAGCTATAGTACCTATCAGGAGGTCCCAGTTGTTAACAATAAATATTTGTTAGGTTCAAAATGAATCAGAAGAGAAACCAACTTTCTTCACTATTAGTTTTTTAATTATTTTCTCTTGAATCCAGAGATGACTCTTGAGATCCTTGAGACGAAGCAGTCCATCGTTTCCCAAACGGGACAGTTATCTCTCAGAGTGCAGGCTTGTTGTCCCCAGAGTGTCTAAAAATAGAAATGGAAGCCGAGCCTTCAGCAGTCAGGCTCTTCTTTTGTGTAACTTCAAGTGTGAGCATCTTTTTAGCTCTCTTTATGAATCTGTCTGTTGTGTAAGGACTCTTGTTCTATATGTCAATAAATGCTATAAAATTTTGATAAATGGATCCATCCATCCATTATCTTTACACACTTCTTCCTTTCTGGGTTGTGGGGGTCACTGGTACCCAGCAGTCACTGTGCGAGAGGCAGGGGACACCCTGGACAGGTCTCCATTCCATCATAGGGACACTAGAGACAAATAAGACTAACAACATTCACTCTCTCACTCACACCTAGAAACAACTTAGAGTTACCAATCAGCCTAAAATGCATGTTTTTGGTCTGTGGGGTTAAAATTATACATACAGGCTTGAATATTGATCTAAATGTTTTAATAAGTTGTGCTGAAGGATTTAGAAAGTCCTCTAACTTGAGTCTTTGACTTCTCATTAGTGATCATAATTAACTTCAGTTAATTAATGAATTAGCTCGACAACATTCATTGGATTGACCATCACTTATCTATCGCTCCCAGATTAAATGAAACTGGTCAGAATGCTCAGGAACCACCAAGGCCCGAGCGTGACAGGAACTGAATGCAAACTGCTGGAGCACCAGTGACCTCAACGTGAACTGAGAGCATCTCAACCAAGAAAGAAGCTCCTGCTCTTCAAGCAACGTCTTCAAACGCAGTTGAAATCTGCAGCCGCACACGAGGACAAGCCGAATGCCTTCTGGTGAAAGGTTTTATGATCAGACGAGTCAAAGACTGAGCTCTGAGACCAAATTGATAAGACGAGTCAGTCAGAGGCTTCACATCGAAAAACACTGTTTCTGTCAGGCATGGTAGTGGTAGCATCATGCTGCGGTAGTGATGCATTGCACTTTATGGATAAATTTTTCAACTTCACCTCAAATTAACAGCTGTGAGGTTGACACCTGGACACAACCAAGTACTCCAATAAGACAAACATGAAAACAGATGTTTGAATGGATAACTTAGACTAACAGCGTCTGGAGTGACCTCCACCCGACCTCACGCCAATCCAGATGTTGTAGTTGATGCTCACGTGCCAGGCTCATGTCCGGAAACCAGACAATTTACATGAACTCTGCCAGCTTTGCCAAGAAGAGCGTTCAAATATTCAGCCAGAATCAGGCTGACAGCTTGTTGAGGAAAACAAAACAACGTGTGGTTGATTTATATTTTTGAGCCTGTATGTATAATTTGGAACCTGTGTGAATTAGAGACAATCTACAATAAATGAAACTTGTGCCCCCAATTCTTCATTAGAGTTGTAAATTATATCATCACTTCACACTAGAAAAATAAAGATTTAAATTAATTATTCAAATAATTTAATAAGACGTTCATGTCCATGATGAGTGCATGTAAGCCTCTGGGCTCAAATATTAAATGAGGTTAAACAATGACCATGACCAGCTGTTTGGAACAGGTGAATCACTCCTGCTCAGCAAATCCAATCTGAGCTGCAACTGTCTTTTTCTACACTATTCCCAATGCTAATACAGATTACAAAAATATCTTTATTCACATAAACATGTTACCGTATTTTTTGGACTATAAAGCGCTTTAATTTTCTCAAAAATCAACAGTGAGCCTTATAATCCGGTGCTCCTTATGTATTAATTCTGGTTGTACTGACCTCAGATCAATTTTATGTGATACACGGAGCTCAAAAGTTTTTTAAAATAAACTTATTTTGCTCAATGCTCCTTATAATCCGGTGTGCCTTATAGTCCGAAAGGTATGGTAATACACTTTA
>JARVGS010001636.1:29179087-29189826 GCA_031762315.1 Hypsolebias antenori | reverse complement strand
CCGCCCCTCGCACAGTGATTGCTGGACATGAGCACCGGCGACCCCCGTGACCCAAAATGGAAGAAGCGGGTAAAAGAAATGGATGGATGTTTGTATAAAATATTCAATAAAAAGAGCAGACGTAAAGGACCAAAACAACAGAGATTAATGTCAACCGGAAACTACTTGGGGGCGTGGTGTTGGATTTTACGCCTGTGCAATAGTCGTAAACAGATCAGTCGCTGTGATCTGATGCACCTTTTAACCAGTTAAATGCTGGAGAGATGCTTAGAAACCATTACCTGGTTCGACTCGATCCAGTCTCACGGCCTCACACTTTGGTCTTTTCTATCAAACCATCAACTGTGAACCTTTTCAGTATCGTGTTTATTGATTACATATTTAAACTACTTTTGTGGCAAAACATGTTCTGCAAACTAAAGTATTTAAGGAAACTTGTAACTGTGAGACAATAAAGAAAGTGTTGCACAGTCCAACTCCATATGTATTTTGAACTTTATTTGTGCAAAAATTTATTAATCAGAATATGAACCGAATAGTTAACATGCACATGAAGCTGACGCCTCAATGTTTATTTTATTAAATGCTGTCACGTACAACATAAACCATCTCCATCTCAGTTTATTGAAAGCAGTCTTGCAGATCGTCTCTGCTTTGTTACCTGATGCGTTCAATGCATTGCTCCAAGCTGCTGGTGACCTCCATGACCCAGCCCTGCTCGTATCTCTTCCTCAGCGGAGCCTCATCCACCTGCACACAAACCCCACGGCATGTCTGCTCCCCCTGCAGCCACTTTAGTGAGGAGAAGCCAGAAAGCTGCTCACCTCAGCGATCACGCCAACGCAGCCAGCGATGACCGCAGCTTTGGCCTGAGCTCCGCTCATTCCGCCCAGACCAGAGGTCACAAACACTCGCCCCCTCAGGTTGTCAGTGCCCAGGTACCTCCGGCCTGCATTCAGCACAGTCAGCTGCACCGAGAGGCATGAGGAAACACACAGTTTACAACATTAAACATGCACTAATTTGTATTTTATATTGAAAACTGAGTGTTTTCTTGCAAACCAAAGTGCCATGAACAATCCCCTGAGGTCCGATGTAGCAGTAACTCCCTGCTGTCATTTGACCGTACCTGTAAAATCACAACATTAGAATTATGTCCATTTCTGAGCACCTTAAAGAAAAAAAAAAAAAACCTTACATTGATACTCCGAGTGCGAACATCTTCTCATACTGATCCCTCGAGGAGTAATTTGGAACAACCTTAACGGATGAATAAACATTTAGTCTTGTCGTCTTAGTGCAACTTTTTCAAACCCGACGCGTGTCCTGCAGTTACCATGCCGTTGGTGATGATGGCACGAGGCGAGGAAGGCAAGCTGGGGAACAGGCCCATGGGATGTCCGCTGTACATGACCAGAGTTTGCTCCTCGGTCATCTCACTCAGGTAGTGCATCACGAGGCGGAACTGAACTCATGAACAACCACGACACAAATGTGAAACTTCTGTCTTCGTACTTTTATATAGAAAACGTGGCAGGGCTTACCTGGGCCCAGTTACTAAACACCTGCCCATTCCCGCCGTAGGTGACAAGCTCCTGGGGAAACTGCAGATATAAAAATAAATAAATAAATTAAAAAGCGTCAAGCAAGACATTTATTTATTTATTTTTCAAAATAAACTAGAGATTTAGCATTTTTAGTTGTTCACCTGAGCAACCGCGGGGTCCAGGTTGTTCATGATCATCAGCATCATGGCTGCTGCCTGGCGTGTGCGGCAGGGATACTCATCTATAGGATAAGCTCTGGGCCGGAGAAGGAAATAAACATCAGGCGAAACAAACAACTGCTGCGTTCGTCTTCTGCTGCAAATGCAAATCTTGCAAATTTTACTTCATTGCTGCAACCACACGGTAAGGGCAGACAATAATGTTCTTAACTGTGTGTGTGCATGTGTTCAAAATGTTTGTCTGTTAGCAAAATTTCTCAGACAACACGGAACAAATTTCAATGAAACTTGCAGGAAGTGAGCGCTGGATGTTCATGGACAGCTGATTGATTTTTGACGTCTGCCTGATGCAGCCAACTGAACTTAAAAAGAATAAAAGTGGTTTTAACCCAAACAGTTTGATGTATATTATCCTAACATTTGGTGTGGTAGTAGCAGAGAGTCATAACCAACACAAGCTCCAAGCAACAACAGATCATGAGAGGTCACACAAAACGTTATTTTGAAGGTTTAACTGTCATTTCTCAACACAATTTGGTCTCAGGTTCAAATGAAAGTGGAATGTGAGGACAGTCTATAAAATGTGATCTTTCTGATATTGTTCATGTAAAGTTTTAAAGTGGTTTTTAATGCTGTTAATTTTCTCAAAACTGTAATTTTTGAAAGCTGAAATTAAAAATGTTATGTATGAGTGTCTTGAATGAAAAATACCCCATGTTTAAAAGTATAAAAATTGCATTAACACTATTAAAGAACAGGTCTTATGTATTTATGTTACACAAATAGTTCCATTAGAGACAACTTGAAGAAAATGATTTAATAAACACGAGGGTTATGAAGGAGTCCCTGAACCCAAAAAGTTTGACAACCCCTGTTCTGAACATCCTTATAGAGGAAAACAAAATTATTAGGTGTTTTTGTAATAAATAAAAATTGCAGTTGATCACAGTCTGTATATTTTATTTATTATTCCGTGTAAAGTCCAGCCATGCTTTGTGGAAGGGCTCCTCACCTCATCCGTAACGTGGGGCACAGGCGGTACATGTATATGTGGCCGTACTGACGGAGCTCCTGGGCAAACTCAGGTGCGAGCGTTGCATGATGGGAGGGCGGGAAATATCTCAGGGCATTTCTTAGAGCCAGCTGTGGGATGGTGGAGAAACTTTTACTGGTGGTTAGCAAAAATAAATCGGTGTTCAAACAATTTCAGACAGAACGCTCTTCTTACGGAAAAGTTACATCTCCTCCAGCTTCTCCTTTAATTATTGACTGCAGCCTTTGCTCTGAGTTTGGGTAAACATTTGTTGACTTTCAAATCTAATCAATATTTTGGGGGGCGAACCAGCAAGGGCGATGAAACACAGTGGAGGGCACAACAGATTGTGACATAATGTACAATTTGCATCTAAATCTGACGCCTTAATGACACAGTATCTTAGAAAATACAATTTAACAACGTCTAGACCGGACATAACTTCTTCATAACATAACTTCACCCAGCATAAAAGAAAGAATAAAAATCTACACACAGGCTCTCCTTTTAGTAAGACTAAATGTTTAGGATAATGCACCTTTAAAATAATTTCAGAACAACATGTCAGAGGTTAAAATACAAAGAAAATGAATTTAATGTGAGCTCCTACTCACTCGTTCCTCTTGAGCTGTGAGGTTTGGGGTCCGAACTGGTGCATGTGGCACATTTGGATCTCTTCCCTGGCTGGGTGGCAGTGGATCCAGAGGTAAACCGCTGCATATCTCCTTTAAATTGGACATGTTCTCATGTAGTTTCTGTCTGCAGCGACCAGGTCAGGCTGATGATGGCAGCTCTAACTTTTACTGCAAACACGCGTCTGTGGAGAAAAACTGCATATTCATCAACTTTTGAGACCAATCACTCTTTGCTGGCCTGTCCCATCGGCTTTTTCTCCACCTTTCCTCTCAAGAATCCACCAATGACACACAAGGGTGTTTGGTAATTATTGATCTTCGTTTGAGGCCGCTCAGTTGACAAAACCTGACCCCTGACCCCGAGTTTGTGACAGTTTTTTTTAGTGAAGATGTAGAATAAGAACTTGTCAAATGAAACTTGTAGTGTACAGATCGTTGATGCCGTTTGCGTTTCTGTGAATATTTAATACATTTTCTTCACTGGTTTATCGATTTGTGGTAAGTGATCTTGTTGAAGCCAAATCTTGCATTAGTGATTTTACTCTCTTGTTTATAATCATACAGAACATATGAAGATAAAAATGACAAACTAGCTTTAAATGCTAACTCAGAAGATCATCTTTAAAAAACAAATAAATCAGATTGCGTATGAATGCCATAACTGTACTTGCATGTAGTTTCAAGTGCTTTTTAAGTCTTGAAAACATATAATTTGAAGCCTTTTTTTGTAATGACACTTTCTTATTGGTCAGTCATAGCACATAAAATGAATCAATCATGTCACAATAAAGTTATGTTTTATTACAAAACCTGCAATATTATCTTCAGTTATTTTGTTGCTGCGCATAAACACTTCCGTTTGGTTCAGGTGAGGTAAACATATCAAGTCTGGCTTTTAATTAGCAGAATAAATGCAGAATAGACGGAAACAAGTCGTAATGATGAAGAACACTCTAAATAGTTTCAGAAAAGTTTCTTCTTACAATACCTGTAAATCTCTACAACGAATTCAGCAAATAGATGAGCGACAACAGTCAAATACATTCTGAGACAAGTGAAGCATGGAACATTTTGTGCAGCATAAAGGAGAACTTGGCGCATAAAAAGCAGAAAACACGTAAAGAAAACCATTTTACTGCAAGTTTAGACTCCAGTGTTTTTGCTGTAAATCAATGAGTGGGCACTGACCTGTTGCCTTAAAGCAAGGCAAATTAAAGTGCACACTCTGTGCAATCAGAGAGGATTGTAAGCTTGGTCCTGTGACTCCTGGATTGAACTGAAAAATGGCTTTGGACCACAACAACAGGATAAAATAACTTTAATCTAAACACTCAACATGGCTATTTTTTCCCTGACTATTTGATTTGTGAGTCAAGAACCTTTAACCTTTAAGACTCGAGGTCTGCTGAATGCAAAGGACCTGAGACACGGTCTTAAAGGTTAAGTGTCGGCCACAGATCAAAAGTTTCTGTTTGGTGAATTGCATGAATTTGTTTAGCAGAGAAGTCAGACTAAAATATATAAATTGAACATTAATTTTACTTTCATGATAACAGCTCAGTATTCACTTTTTATGCATCCATTCAAATGGCTTCAGGTTTTAAAAACTAGCTTGTGCCATTAGTTTTACTTGATTTCCTCTTCACCTGACAGTAACATATAATTTCAGACACCTTTACACCAATACACATGAGCTGTTTTTACTGTTATATTTTCTATTGAGCCATAAAAAGATGACTGAATGTGAAATGTGAAGGACGAGTCCTGAGTGTCTCAGAATAAACCCTTTATTATCTCTCCTCTGAGGTCTCTGTGTTTGGTGGTTTGGTATCAGAGTTCTGCTCATTGCCTGATATCTGGTTTGAGCTTGATGGTTCTGCAGAAGTGGAATCCTGTGAGGTCTGGCTCTGTGATGAATCTTCTTGTGGGTAGAGCTCAGGGTAGAGCTGCAGACACTCCTGCATTCCCCTGAACTGATCCAGGCAGTCAGAGCCCTTCACTTCCTCTTGACTGTAGTGGAAGCAGGAAAAAGCCTCTTTAAATTCAGTCCCACAGGGACCGCTGGCCATCCCACCCAGGCAGGGGCAATTCCAGTTTATCTCACCGCTGGGAAGAATTAGACCTGAGTGGGGAAAAAAGTTCATTTTAAAAGCCCAACTCACGCTCAGATTTGTCTGAGTAGCTGTGTTGCTCCTCACCTTGCTCTTCATAGGGGTCATCGGGGTCTTCCTCCACAAGCTCTGCACTGCTGGGGCTTTTATGATCTTCTTTGGTGACAAATATAATTTTGTCTTTACCTGATGTCAACCAAAAAAACAAAGAAATTGTCAAAACAACCAGTAAAACAAGAAATATGAGGGAAAAAAAACTATTTTATGTCATTTCATAAGCGTTTACCTACTGACCACATTGAAAAGACAATCAGAAACCATAAACAGTTCAACATTACGAAAATCAAGACGCAGCGTTACTTCAATTAGGCCAAATCATGATTGGATGAATGGAAACTTTTTACTTGCCTTCGATGAGCGTGAGCACAAAATTATAAAAATACTAAAATGCTGAGGCAAAACAGTTCATTTCCGTTTAATATACGTATACTGTAGTATAAATTTTAAGTGTCAAAAGACAAGTACTTAATCTGAAAAACACCAAGTGTTACATTGTTTTAACGAATTTTACAGTCTGTTATTTAGGCTGCTTTATTATTTGAAATACATACATAAAGACTAATTAACATACTCAGTTAAGACCTGAAGGTGTAAGAGCTGGAGTCAGACTTTGAGGAAACGTGACAACCAATGATGCACTTATTAGGATCAACCAGCAAACAATGGTGTCAAAAAGCTGATTATGTGTGGGAATTCATATTGTTTAAAAATGGTGTATCATGTTCAAAGTATAAATATACAAACAATTATTTTGATGATTTAAATGACAAGTCATCCTTAACAGTTAAGGCAGACGTTCAAGGTTGAACAGTCGGCACAAACCTTTTAGTTCTGACATAAAGTCACTGATTATAAATAATTTAATTCACTGTTGAGCAATATTTATAGCTTAGACTATTTTATAACAAAGCCAGCAATAATATTTCATTCAAACTCAACTTGTGTCAGAAAAGTCAGCCGGCTAGCTGAGGGTACTTACCTTCATCTCTGACTGAGCTCATCTCTGAGCGTCGTAACAAACAAAAAAAATATATATATTTTTTAAACACAATAAAGCAGCTGTTTACGAAAATAAATACGTTTACTGATTAACACGAGGCTAAACATGCCATTGAGCGCACGTTTATGTCAAAGTTCAGGACGAAGTTTCACAACCATCTCTGCTAAAGCGTGATAGCTTCTTCGTCTGTGGCTTCCGGTTTTGGTTGGCGCAGCACGGCACTCTGCTGCCCCCCCTGGTTACAAATGGAAACTTCAGCTGCTTCGGAGACTAGTCTGCAATGTAGCTGTCAAAAAATAAAAACAGTAATAAGCAGTAATATAGTTCTATTATATTTCTAAAGAGTTTTCATAAATTAATCCAGGTATTATTACCTTTTCATAATAGTAAATAAAATTAAAGCAAAAATAACAGCCTTTTTTTTTTTACTAATCAAGACATTTTGAATCAGTAACAATTCTTATTTTGTTGTGTTAGTTTTGATGTTTTCTGGATATAAACTTCAAATACAACATTAAAAACTTTAGTTTATATTGACTTAAACAATTGGAAAGTAACACAAAACTCATTTTGATAGCCTTCCTAAATTTTATTCTAACGATATCCGACAAAAACACTACAGAAAGTACCAAATATATATTTAGCCTTTATGAAGACTTACAGCTATACACACACAAAAAAGTACATTAATTCCTCCAGATATTTCTCCCATCAGCTGACCTGAGTTGTTAACCTCTCAACTGAGAAGTTTTCATTTTTACTCAATTCAGCATGGCCAGCAGACATTAAAATAAACAAACTACAGGACAAATGAATATTAACCTCACAAAAGCTTAAGAAGCATCAATAAACACTCAAATCTGATTTTTTTTTTCCCACAAGTCTTTATTCAGAATTTTTTTTTTATACAAGGTTTGTTCTGAAATGCATTTTTTGACATAAGACTTTATCTTACACTTAAGACAAATTCAAAAAGGTATTCAATATATGGCGTATGTACAGAAAAGATTTGTCTGAAAGTGATAACATATATAGCAGACAATTAAAAACATAAAAAAGATCTTAGGATTTGTGTGACACGAGTTAATACTGCAGATCCCTGGGAACGCCATACATTATTAAACAAGAACTTCTTGTTTCTTAGATGGTGTTCTTGTTTTTTGTTCAAACCACTCATCGAGACTGGAACCCAATATGAGCTCCACCGTCTCATTTCGCAGGACCTTTAATGCAGGGTCACAATAAGGAACATTTACAGTACTGGACAGTCTGGTCCTGTAGTTCTGTTGTGGTTCTGACAGTTTGCTTTCTGATCTAAACCTTAACCTGACTGGCAGGTAAACAAACAAGGCAAACAGTAAAAATATAACCTAAGATAACACGAAGCACACCGCAGGTAGATGACGGCTATCACCTGAAACAATTATACCTGCACAATGAAACTCTCAGATGTCAAATCTGAAAGGGAAAAATATCCAGCCAGAAACCTTTTAGGCTATCTCGTGGAGCTGTATCTGGAGTCAGGATAAAAACAAACAAACAAACAAAAAAAAGGAGATGAAGTCCAACTGAAACGGTGGTCTCTGCATCACTATGGACTTTGAGAGACGTGAGGAAATGTGACGTTAACATGTTCCTCGACCTCACAGCATCACATTTCAGCCGAGTTTTCTAAAAGTTCCTCAAATGTCTTTAAACTGCAACGATGATAGTGCAAGTGCTTCTCCTTGTTGTAAAAAATAAAAAAACTGTTGGTGAGCTTGATAAAAGTTGATAGAAGATGGAAAAAAACCCCACCATGGCTTCTTTAGAAGAACATGGCCCCCATGCTGCCCACTTCACTCTGTTCTTTGACAAAAATTTCAAAGTACTGATAGATAATAGTGACAGCCAGCAGAATACCGGTACCAGAACCGATAGCCCCGAGGAAGTCTGCCATCACTGATAAACCACCGATACACAGTCCGCCAAAGGCTGCAGCTGTAGGAATGTACCTACAAAAGACATTCAGACACCTCAGGATAAATGCTAAGTTGTGATAAGATGAGCAGTCTAACAATAAATCAAATCTAATCAAAGCTGTGACATCGTACTAACATCTGATTTATTTCCATAACATTTCTTAAACTCTTTAATATAAATAAATACCAGAAACAAACTTCTGAGAGTTCAGACGTTTTATCTTACCTGTTCAGTTCATGAACCATTGAAGTCTCTCTGTGTCCCCTCATCACCATCTGCTGCTCCTTCAGCTGCTTCGCCACCTGTGTGACAGTGAAGAGCAGAGTTCTGACACAAAGTCGCTTTGAAAACTAACCCATCACCTCCTGAAAGACAGCGGTAAGGACCTACATCTTTTGCAGAAGAGCCTGAGACTTCAATCCATGTTTTGGAGAAAAAGGCACACGAGCCAAGCGTGAAGACGACTGTTGGAACCGAAGGATGGATAGTAAGGGAGCAGTGTGTCTCTAAAAACAATGGCCAGGAGGCCCCTTGACATGACATGGGATGTCTCTCTTTGGTTCTTGGGTTTGAGCTCTTTAGCATTTTTCACACAAAACTTTTAATAAAAAAAATAAATAAAGAATCAGTAAACCAGTTCTCAGCTTCTTTTTGCAAAGAAAAACAACTTTTTAGATGAATGCACGGGTTTCAACCATGAATTTTGGAGCTTCGACAAGACAGACGTTTTTTCCCTGAGGTCAGCCTGTTAGCTTAGCTTCTCAGCTTAGCTGCTTTTAATGATCCAGACACAATTTTTGACAGTTAAAATGGATTTTAAAGAGAAGAGAAAGGGAGGGGTCAGCCATTTGTCATCCAGTGTCTTCAGAAAGAGACAAAGAAACAATAAAGCCAATACTGTAAATGAAAATGAGGTCGATAATTTTCATTTATCATGCGATTAACTGATTTGTTTATCGTGACAGGCCTATATAGAACAAATCAGATTTAAACCTCTAGTTTCTACTATTCAATAAAACCATAACAATTAAAAAGTCAAATATTTATCTACATAAAAAGGTAAATTATCACACTTACAGACCACGTTCCAAGCAGATTAACCAGGAAATTGCCACTGAAGCGTGTGGAAAGCATCTGGGAGATGACATACAAGTTGGAGACCAAAGCAGACTGAAGGATGATGGGAATGTTGGAGGTGTAGAACAGCTTGATAGGATAGGTGTTGTACTGGCCACGGTAGCGAGCTGATTTGATGGGCAGGTCCACCCTGAATCCCTGCAAGAAGACATGAAGTTTCAGATGACCAATTCCTGTTTTAAGCCTGAAAGTTTCACAAACGAATGTGCTACAACTCACCTGAAAATATATCACTACAGCAAAAACAAAAATAGTGGCAATGAGGTTCATGAGGTTGGGCAGGTTCTGTCTGTAGAAGGCCTCTCTTAGAGCACGCACTTTGTCAGTTCTTGTGGCGAGCAGGTGGAAAAGAGCAATAATTGCTCCCTCAAATTCTGTGCCTAAAAGACAGAAGGAACAAACATTTCTAATGACTGATGAAATGCAAATAAGTTGTTTTTTTTCTCCAAATGAAACTATTATATAAAAAAACTGTTAAAAGACTAGTTTGTGACCCTCTTACCTCTTCCAGTGTTCACAGTTGTGGGACTGAAGGCCTTCCAGACAATGGTCTCACAAATGTTGGTGGCAATGAACAGTGAAATCCCAGAACCGAGACCATAGCCCTTTTGGAGCAACTCATCCAGCAGCAACACGATCATTCCAGCCACAAACAGCTATAGAGCAACACAAACAAACTAGTCAGGAACAAAAGAGTCCCACACAAGAAAACATTTTCACTATTAACACCATATCTTTAGTGAATCTTGGTTTTCTTAATTCATGTAATCATTTGGACCCTTCATTTAGTAGTTTAACATGTGTGGGATTTAAAGTGCATTATAATTTAACTCAAGCACATTTTATTTGTCAGTGACCTTCTTACTGACTCAAACAGGTTGTCCCCGACTTACGGCGATCGACTTACGGCAACTCGGACTTATGGCGCCGCCCCCAGTGACGTCATCACACCTTACATTGTTTTTTTTATGCAGAGTTTTATGATTTTTTTTTTTCGATTTTTTGAGGGTATTTTGTTAGCTAACTGCTTGGAAACACATTAAAACGGCGTTCTAAGTATGCTGTTGTTGTTTTA
>JARVGS010001636.1:29155019-29166416 GCA_031762315.1 Hypsolebias antenori | reverse complement strand
TAATAAAATAAAAATTAAAAATAAAAAGGAGATGTTTTAATCCTAGTTTTTGTTTAAAAATCTAATAACTGAGGGGACGAAGGAGTTTTTTAATCTGTTTGTTCTGCACCTAGGTAGGCCATATCTGCCAGAAGGCAGAAGATTGAACTGAGCGTGTAGAGGCTGAGTGGGATCTGCCAAGATTTTTTTTAGCTTTGGCTATAGATCTAGACTTAAATAGATCCATGATGTCGTTCATTTGGCCACTAAAGATTAATATTCAGCCACTGTACTGGCCACCCCAATCATTTGAGGAAAATATACTTTTAAGCAATATAAAAACTAGAAAGCAGTGTTTTTTCAAATGAGATAGGTAACATGTTTGCATATATGTGGCGGTGGCCATCTTGGATTTTAAAGTGGCATCACCCTTTTTTAAATGAACATGTTTTACAACTAGGTGTGACCACACACCGCAAAGGAAGCCAACCTGTTGCTTGTTTTTCAAGTTATCCAGTTACATGCAGCCACACACTAAATAGAAAGTGGGCCCATTTCTTAGTTTTCAAGTTATCCAACTCACAATGTTTACATATGAATATGGCAATGGTCATCTTGGATTTTGACTTGACCCATTTTTGAAAGGAAACTTTCTTGAGCCTACATGAACCCATAAACCAAAGTGAAAGTCTGTACCTATTTATTTTTCAAATGTGCATGCTCATAACTGGCACGGATGGATAGATAATCTTCACAATGCTTTGTTGGAAGCTAATGTGAGCTAGTAACCATAATGCCACCTGAACAGTTACAGAAAATATTTAAAGGCACATTAACCATCCATTGTTTCCTGAAAAAACAAACGTTTTCTCCACTTCTGTATATTGTGCTCTCATTCTGCACACTGCATTCCCCAGGACTAAAAGTCTGAATGTTAACTCAATCTGACACATTCTGAGGCCTTTAGAGGTTTACTCATGGGTGGTAAATCACCCCAGCCTTTGTACAGTTCACAGGTGCTCCTTCACAGGTGCTCCAAGCTGCTGAAAGGAGGTGGAAAATTCTGGCCGTACTTTCCATGAGCTTCAGTGGACTGACTCACGTTAGGTCCTAGGGGTTTACCGGTGATGCAAAGCTGATTAAACTGATTGTTTTTCAGTTTGTGCTCTTTAAAAGGTGCTTAACAAGTTTTTGTCGTTTCAGCTGCACCTTCTAATACTTCCTGCTTTTGTGCTTTTACTATGGAAGGTTTGTTAACATGCAAAGTTCATAATCTCCACTTTTTTCTGATCCAAACCAGACCAGTCACCGGTGTCACAGCCGAATAGGAACTGGGCCAAAAGCTTCAACTAAACTGATTATTAATGAACTGTAACCACAATGACGCACACAGCAAGGTTTATGGTCCTTGCACTTCAGTGCTTTGCAAAAACAAAAGAAAAACTCTGAAGCTTATTACGGTACGTTGATTCCCCCCCCCCCCCCCCACACACACACACACACATTTTTGCTGTTTTATGAACCAGGATCCAGAGGTTTGTTCGGCTTGAATTTGCAGATCATTGATTTTAATCAATGTTTTCTTACATATTGCAGCCTCATGCATGAATTATGTAAGGCATCAGATTCTTTCCAACACAGTTCACACATGCATCTATTTGCATCATGTTTGTGCTGCAAAACAAAGACAGAAATGGCCAAATTTAAGAAAAAAAAAAGTAAACAGAAACTTTAAAAAGCTTAGATATAGAGTATTTTGTGGCAATAAATTATGTAAAAATTATCATTATTTTTTGTCATATTGTCATTGTTTTTTTTACAGTTGGTAGAGCTGTCGCCTCCCAGCAAGAAGGTTGCCGGATCAAATCCCAGCTGAGGGCCTTTCTGTGTGGAGTTGGCATGTTCTCTCCATGCACGTGTTTGTTTTCTCCGGGTACTCCGGTTTCCTCCCACAGACCAAAAACATGCCGGTACATGTTAGTCTGATTAATAACTCTATATTGTCCCTAGGTGTGAATGAGAGAGTGAATAGTTGTCTCTATTTGTCCCTGAGATGGACTGAAGACCTGTCCAGGTTGTCTCCCACCTCTCACACAGTGACTGCAGGACATGGGCACCAGTGACCCCCATGACCCGAACAGAAAGAAGTAAAAGACGATGGATGGATTCATTTTATAGTTCCTGTTTGCTCATGTGTGTCATTTATGATTAATCTTGCTTTTTACATTCCTCCATGTGCTTTTCACAGTAGCTACTGTATACATTCCTACTTTATTGTGCAATTAAAGGGGCTGTCTTTCAGGCAACCCTAACAAGGAAATACAGAAATGCACTTGGGGAAATAAACAGCAAGGAAAAATGCAAGTAAGAAATGTCAAACCTGTCAATAAACAAAGTGCAATGATTTAACCTCAACATATTACTTTGTAAAAATAAAGAAAAAGAAATACAGTGGCAACTGTTTTATAGAAATTTAAAAAGAAAATGCTCAGGAAAAAAATAAAAAATTGAATGCAACAGGAATTAAATAATAAAAAGTCTGGTAATTTATCTTCATTCTCATTTATGTCAGCATTTATAGATTTAATACTTTATTTCTCAATTTAAGTTCTTCATATATTACCATTCTCTAGGAATAAGCCGTCAAATAGTTCATAGTGCCTGTTGGTTTTATTTTTTCTAATTTGAAAAATGATGGACTGGAGACCTGTCCAGGGTGTCCCCCGCCTCTTGCACAGTGTCTGCTGGATATGGGCTCCAGTGACCCCCGTGACCCAAAAAGAAAGCAGCGGGTAAAAGATAATGGATGGACGGATCACCAGAGCAAAGTGCAGTTGACGAAGATGCAGGTAAACTATTTACTACTATTATCACTGGATGAAAAGCATCATAGAAGTTAAATCACTTTGAATCTTATTAGAAGCAAATAAGAACTGCAGCCTGCTCTTAGTTTGGCAGACTACTTGTTTTATTTTTCCTTGTTTGAATTTGTTTTTGTCTCCTGCAACAGTTCCAGCTCTGGCATGGCATTTGCTTCACAGCTTGATACAATGATGACAGAGCTTTAGGGCCACACTACAGAAAAAAAAAAAATTAATAAATAAATAATATATATATATATATATATATATATATCACTAATTTGCCACGCTAAGAAAAAAAATTAAAAGTCATTATTACGAGAATAAAGATGAATAAATTCTTATTATTATGAGAACAGTTGTACAATACTTTTTTTTTTAAATAAAAAATGGCTCTCGTTCATGATTTTTCCATGAGCTGGATCCACAACGCAGCCTATCAATCATGTTAGCAAATGACCATTCCGAAGCTAAATGCTCTTTACCTGCAGAGCTGCTGCAGCCCATCAGAGCTACCACCTTACTGTAAGCAGGTTCAAAGTCCTGATACTGATAATCTGATGCTGATGTGCTACAGATTAACTATCTCATTTGTGAAACCAATACAAAATAACCAAATGCTCAACATTCTTCACTTTACCAGTTAAAATGCGATAAACTCTGCTTTATCGTGTCGGAGTTCGGATAATATTACGACTCATTTAGCATTGGACTGGTCATTTGTTGACACGCCTACTGGATTGATTGACAGGTCACGTCATGGATCCGACTCCTGGAAAAACAAAAAAAAAAAACAAGAGCTGCAAAAAGACTCATACGACTTTATTCTCATAATACTGACTTTACAGTATTTAACTTTATTCTCATAATTCAACTTTATTCTCGTAATTTTATGGCTTTGTTTTTAAGCATTGCAATGTACTTTTTCTATTTTTAGCCTGGCCCTAAAGCTCCGTCATACAATACAAATACTGTAATCACAGCATTTCTTCAGTATTTAAACAATGACTCACAAAGGTGCTTCCTCATATTACACAAATTTCCTCACGTTCCATTTAAATGTCTTCTTTTTTTGTATTTCCTTACGGGTAACAACGTATTTGATTGTAAATGAACACAACACAGAAAGTTCTTTTCACCACAACAAATGCCTTTATTTTACAAGACACATGTATGCAAAAACAAAAGTAAACCAAAAACCAAAAAAAAAAAAAAACCCCCAACATCAGAAGGACAAAACATAAAAGTGGTAATATGGAATGTGCTCCTTTCCATTTTAAAACACAATTTGTTTTAATAAATAGTCTTTGTAGCTAGTGTTTTTGTCATGTATCCTTTTTAAAAAGTACAATTTTCAGGAATGATGAAGCTCAGATGAAAAAAAAAAAAAAAAGACAATTAAAAATAGTAAATCCCCCAAAAGCATTCTCCTTTCCAAAAATTGTCTTAGGCAAAAAAGGCCAAGAGGAAAAAAAATAAATGGAAAAATGGCAAATCCCTTCTTCTAGACCTAAATATTCCACCAAAAAAGTATAAATCCAAGTGCCTGGTGGACACACAAACGAGGGTCAATACAAACAAAATGTTCTTATCAGATGCCTAATTTGTCACTTACGAGGCTGCCGACCCAGCCAGCCAAGGTCAGCTTGTTCAGGTAACTAGTCAAACTTCCCCAAAAACTGCTCTGTGCTGATGGGGACAGAAAATCTCAAGTTCGTTAAAAAATGTCTCATCACAGGTAAAGCACCACAAAAGTCTCCTAACAAAGTACAGCTCAACATTTTTCAGTCTCACTTTCTCTCTCAGAGAGAACTTAACACAGATGCTTTTACCAAAGGAGGAGAGTCCTACGTTACGGGAGGCCCTATGTTTGGTTGAAGACGTTTGTCTCCTGCAACACTGCTCCTTCGAAGTAAAATAAAACAAAGTCTCAAAAAGAGAAAAGTGCAAGGGAGGGCACCAGCAGCCCTATCCTTCGGCAGGTAAGCGAGAGTGCAGGATCGACCACGCAGACCACCCCCCACTCCCATCCCCTAACAAGGAGGTGTCTGGGGTTTCCACCAAGCAGACCCCCATGTAGGTATATAACACCAGGGGGGTTATGGCAGGGTTTGAACTCACTGAGCTACGCCCACGCGTGAAATTTAGACCAAACTGGCTCCAGCGCAGCTTCAGTCGGTGCCACGATCCTCCAGCTCGGAGATTATGGTGATCAAGTTCTGGAGGCCGAAGATGAAGCCGCTGTCCTGGCCTTCGTGCACCACGCTGTCTTCTCCGTAGTGCCGACAGGTGGTGTGAGCAAAGTCAATCATGCGCACGTCCACCTCGGGGCTGCTGGCCTCTCCGGCGCCGTGGGACGGACGACCGCTGCCGTTTTTGCTGCTCCCACCGGCCACACCGGCGGTGGCACTTGTAGAAGAATGAGAGAACCCAAAGGCTCCTTCGTCCTCCTCCTCTTCGTCAGAAGGCTCATCTTCATCACCTTCTTCTCCACCTTTATGCCTAGGCCTGGTGGGAGGCCTGGGAGGGTCGCCGTCGTAGAGGATGAGCAGAGAGCTGGAATAGAAGCGGTAAGACTCGCAGGCCTCCAGGGCGGCCTGCATCTCCCGGAGCCTGCGCAGCACCGGAGACAGCAACTCGTGACGCAGGCGATGGCCATCGTGAAAGAACTGGTAAAGAGCCTCCTTGAAGCCTGCAAGGGTCAGCTTACGCCCGTGGTACTTGTTCATAAACATGAGCTGGCCAGAGTCTGGCTGGTACACCTGAAGGGATCACGCATGAGCACAAAAGCACCAGTCAGATTGTGGTTGTACTTGAAGGTTAAAAGTGTGCATGAAACAGAAACACTATTTACCTGCATGCCACAAAGTCGCACTCCAATAGAAGCCGATGTGCTCTGCTGACACTTGCGAATCTGGTTGGCTTTCTTCTCCTCTGAAGCATCGTCACCATGCTGGCGAGTCCCCATCTTTAAGTCTAACACACACGGCACTCTGTAGCGCCACGTTAGGTTTTCCAAAAGAATAAATTCTGTGAGGGGGGGGAGTCAAGGATCGTGCCACAAAAAACAGAGACGCAGACATATGCACAACATTTACCCTACAGCTGATACTTCGATCAGCAGAGCTCATCACCGCATACGTGACATTCACTGAAAGGATACTGTATTGGTTACGATGCTTTGCGTTCTCCTTCATCCTCTGCAATTGCTGCTGATGACATTTCAGACTCCAGGGGTTGTGTTTGATCTGTGGCACCACGTTGCCTTTCTCCAAGCTGAAGTACAGAACCTCGGCCTGCTGCTGCACTTCATCACGATTATAACTGCAAAGGTGACAACATGAAAACAAAAAAAAATCTGTAATTAAAGAACTTCAAAGAAAGTAGTCACTTTTTTTCTATGAAAGCACAAAAGTGCTAAAGCAAGCATCCTTACCTCACAAGCTTGTCATCCTTTCGGCTGTTGCGAGCTCTGTCTTTGCTATATTTGTCATTCTCAAGAAGCAAAGAGGACTGCTTCTTGTTGCTCCACTTCAGCATCTTGCTTTTGGGTTCGCAGTCTGCCGAGGGGTCTTTGTTTTCCAAGTCCACAGAATCACTGTGAAGGGGGTAGGCGATGAGGCACAAGTTCCCTTCTTCATCGTCTTCAAAACTGACGGACACGACTCCTAGGAGAGGAGGCCAAACGGATTTTAGTTAAATATTGCTAAATAAATATCAACCTGTCAAACAAAATGTTACATCAACAACAGCATGCTTGCACGTCTATGCTATACATATTGAACACAGCATCACATCAAAACTGAAGACTTAACAATAATATTCATTTAAAAAAAAAAGTAAACAAGACTAACTATACCAAACCCTGGTTTGTGTTTAACTAAGTGGGTCATTTTTTATGTATAACTCAAACATTTAGATAATAATTACACAAACACTTGAAATATAGTATTAAACCATCCACACCAAAGACTTTGCATTGTACAAATACATAAATAAAACGGCTAAAATTTATATATTCAGTAACAAACCATTTAGTTGATGTAGTTATGTTTTGATTATTTGAACAGAATGCATGTTCTCAGAGGCAAACCACACAAAAGATATTGTCAAATAATTTCTGAAATAGTTTTGATGATCAAAACATTTAGCTACTGTGCTGCAATGTTTATTTGTGTCATGTATATCTCCCTCCATCCCTTAATGAAACTCCCTACAAGGATTTGTGCACTGCAGGTCCTTATGCAGAGCGGGGGGAGGTGTTGCACTGAGAATAAACATGGCAGCTGCAGTGGCTTTCATATAAACCAGAGAGAGGAAGGAGGTGTGTGGTCCCCCCAAATATAAAATAAATAAGATCCCGATAGGGTTCTGATATTACAAGAGAGACCGCAGATCAACATTACTGGGGACTTAAAACAGGTGTGACTATAAAGGGAAGAATAAAAAGACCAGCTTTATTTTGTTTTAAACTAAGATCAGTCATTTTATTTCTTCTGTTGAGGCTGAGCTGATGTGCTCTGACACGTCACCTTCTTCCTGCTGGAAGCCCCACCTATATGAAACTTGTCCTGTGGGCCTGTCTGTCCTGTCCACTCAACTGCACTGTCATCATACCATGGGACGGAGTGTGGGAAACGTATGCGTCACTCTCTTACCTAACTCAGTGGGAAGGCTAAAGAAACTGTGATAAGCTATAGCAATAAAGATTTGTTTTACAGCCACATGGCGTCAACTGCTTTTACTGAAAAGACCCACAGTTGTGGCTTATTATTTAGATAGTATGAACCAATCCAAACATGATTATTCTGAACCCCAAAGAATGTCCAATCCAACTTTCACATCTGAACCTTGAAGTCATCCCAGATGATGGCAGGGCAGGTAAAATCAAGATTCGTTAATGTTCTGTTTCTTAAAAATACATTTTGCATAACCAAAGCCTTCAAAGTGTCTTGTGAACACTCCTAACACCCAGAAGTCTACGATCTAAAATCCCACGCCTCATTCTGGGTCTTTTTATAGTCTCATCCTGCACAACCCAGGAGTCAGGTACCAAGTCATGAGCCAAGCAGCCGCCCAGAGACCGTCTGTATTCGCATGCACTTGGCGTTATTGTCAGTGGGCCAGAATGTGAGCCCTGTGGCCTGCCTGCACTCAACCAGGAAACACTACACTCCAGTTAAAAGCCCGTGTGCGTAGTCAAAAACGTGTTTGTGGAAATGAGCTGGAATCAGACCTGAAAATCTTCTCAAATGACTTGTGAGTTAACTCTCCCCCTCTGAAACCGTAGTAGCTGCTTTTAAAAGCTTCAGACAGCTCTACGCATCCTCCAGGCTCGCCTTCCAGGTATTTAACTCCCCCACTCACCCCCCCCCATAAAGACGAGCTGTGCCTACCAGCATCTTAAAATGACTGATACATATTATGAGGCCACTTAAAACAAGAATGTAACCATCTTTAAACGTGTCTTATGGACGCAATGTTCCCTCCAAACCAATTAAATATACACATTTTGCTACAAGCTAGCATGCTAGCTCCCCTGCATTAGCATGGCTGCATACCTTTATACTGAGGGGTGAATTTCCTCATATCTGGAGGCAGGTTCTTGTAGAACTGGTGCTCTCGTGGGATGAGGGGTTTGCATATAGTTTGTTCTCCGAATCGCAGCACACAGGAGTGGCCCCCCACCTGGTGCACGAAGGGCTCAAGCATCACCCCTTTCCCTGAGTAAGGAGTCCCGTCCACCTGCATCAGAGCTTCTAGAGCGGGACTCATCCTCACCCCGCATCGGACGGCTGCGCTGTGGAGACCCACGCCGCAAGGGAGGCTTTCCGCTCGGCTACTTCCTTGGCTCCCTATCCTCGAAGCTGATCCCGGTCGTCTCACAGGGGGGCGCTGCTGCTCAGACCGAAGCGGCGAAAAACAAAAGAGGTTCGAACGGGAGAAGCGAAACCGGCCACGAAATCCTTTATTCCGCTTTTGGAGGACAAACTACAAAGCTCCTCTGCTGTGGTATATGCTCATCGTGTATTTTATGTTTGAATTAGTGGTTATTAATCAACTGTTATAGCTGCCGAAGCGTTTTAATCAACATAGAGCTACGTCGTCGTCGTCGATGAGCTGTTAGCTAAACTGACGACAGAAAAGCTCCTCGCGCAGGAAAAACAGCCGAGCAGCAAGCGAAACCCCGCCCCTATTTTGGGGCTAACCAATCACAGAGCCGCAGCTGTCGCTGGGTGGAGTCAAGTCACCCAGGAGAGGATGAAGCACATCAAGCAGACAAAGAGAAAAAACAGGGGGGGATGGGAGGACAAGAAATAAATAAATAAATTAATTAAGGACCAAAACACAACAATAACAGACATTTTTAAAGCCTATAAAGATTGTTTAGGTTCCATTTTAATGCCTCAGCTTGGATTTTATTTGTAAGTTCTTTAAAGACTATAAATGCAGGTTGAATGAATGAAAAAAATACAATTGTAAGAAAACTGGCTGTGGAAACTGTTCTTAAATTATTTTGGTTTACACCTTAGAAATCTTGTTTTTTTTTTTTTTGCGCCTATGGGTCTCATTAACTGTGCAAAATATACTGGTCACAAGCATGCATTAAATATATTTGATGTTATGGTTTAGATGTTTGTTCTTGCTGAGTAAACCTGAAAGTTGCACCTCATCAGGGACACTAAAGGTCAGAAATTAATTAAGTGACAACCTAACACTGCGTTCACATCATGCTGGATACATCCTTTAAATGGGAAAGAATCCCCTGTTTACAGCTCCCATGCTTTCATGTCATCAGATAAGCGAGCTGGATCAAGTCATGTGAGGGTTTAACCGTGGACTGCCAACACAACACCATCCGTTTAGTTAAAAAAAAAAGCTTTTATCACTGATGCTAATATTTACAACATAGATGCACAAGCAGGATAAGGCCACGTTCAGACTGAAAATAGGACAGCATACAAAGAAACCCACAGCACGGCAGGGAATACAGAACATCCACTCCTGGTGTAAGACAAGCACTCTTCTAAAAAACAACACTAATATAAAATAATTATCATCATGATGTGAACTAAAAACAGTTTCCAAAAAGCTTTGCTGGCACCTTCTTGTGGACATATGTAAAACAGCCTTTTCCCTTGCTGCGGTGGGCAACATTTTGTTTTCAATGGGCCAAACGAGTTATTTATAGCAATCAAAGGGCGGTAGAATTGGAAAATAAATTTTCTTAAAGGCAGAGAATCTGGAAGCCATTTCCAGGCTTTCAATAGTTATAGAATAGTTAGCATGTATAGTAAAATTATATCTCCACAACATCCTCTAGGAATTTAAGACATACATTTCCTAAATGTCTCTTAGGGTTGAACGACTACCGGGTACATATTTTTAAAGTCGACTTCAACATGATAAAAGTGGAGTTGACGTCGACTAGTCGATGTGACGTCATCAGAACTCGGCGCTATTCACAAAAAAAAAAAAGCCATAATTTACAAACAAAAAAGAACAACAAAACATTGGGAGCATATACTTATGCTCCTACCACGTATCATACTGCAAATAGGCTAAGCCACTGGAAAACCAAAACTGTTATTAAGCTGCAAAATTTAGTTTTACTTTATTTAATCCACTAAATAAAATAAACCACCGCGGCGGTGGTGGCAGTGGTAGATTCTCCATCGGTGGTGGTGCGCCCCCACTGTTGTTATTTTATTTAATGGATAAAATAAAATAATAATAAAAACAGAGGGGCGGGTCCACCATGGGCGGTTGAACCAGAAGAGTCATGGCCTGCTCTTCGTCTTTCATCTGCTTGGAAGAATCCGTTTTGTAGCCAGTGGCCAGGCGCTGATCACGTGACACAATCACTAACTCCATGTGAAATGTAAAAACTTGTGAGATGCCCTAGAATCAAGTAGTTGTCATCTAGTCTATTCAACCCCTACTTCTGACAACATAGCTTAAGATATGCGAAAACTGTTCTATGTTTGCTATTTGGAGTCTTTAGTTCTGGAAGCACAAACAATGACTTACCAGACCAAACAAAAACAAACTTTTGGATAAATCTTAATTAGGAAGTTTTACATGTACTGTATTTGATTATGACGTTTTATTTAGAAATCCTTTAATGTCGTTGACAAAATGTAGGTTTTCATCAATGTATCTTAAAGCTGTTTTCCTTTTAAATTAAGGATTTTGGGAGCAGATGGAGATTTCCAAGAGACACTTTTGGCCCTTTGACCATATGTTGCTTGTGCACTGTAAACTGTCCCCAGGTGTGAGTGAGAACGTGAATGACTCTTTGTCTTATTTGTCTCTGTTTGTCTTTGTTTGTCCCTGTGATGGACTTGTGACCTGTCCAGGGTGTGCCCTGCCTCTTGAACAACAACTGATGGATAAAGGCACCAGTGACCCCTGCAAACCAGAAAGGAAGAAGCGGGTAAAGATAATGGATGAATGGAGGGATTTTTTTGAATCTGATTACCTCCATCCATCCATCCATCCATCCATCCATCCATCCATCCATCCATCCATCCATCCATCCATCCATCCATCCATC
>JARVGS010001636.1:29054817-29067677 GCA_031762315.1 Hypsolebias antenori | reverse complement strand
CCGGACTTACGAACGGGTTTGCGGCGCAGTATAATGAGTTCCGACTTACGTTAAAATCGAGTTACGAACGGTTTGTAAGTACGGAACCCGTTCGTAAGTTGAGGACTACCTGTATTTAAGATGAAGAGAAAACAATCTCATTATTTTACTGTATTCTGTACACACACAGTTATACTACAATGTAATTACTAAGCTGGATCCTAAACAAACTATAGAAATAAAAGTCCTCAGTTCTCAAAATGCACATAAACATTGTTTCTGGAACAGGACCAAAACTTGGATACTGCTGTGCACATAAACACGTTCAGACAACAGAAAACTTGCAGTCAGAGCACTGAAGAGGTTTTTTAGGAACAGCCAAACATTTTTACTGATTAACAAATACAATTATGAAAAAAGAAGGATGTCAGACACAGACACAGCAGTTGAGCACAACTTATTTGTACCAACATGTGGAATTTGCAGCTGTTTATGAAATTACCGGCAGCAGTACAAAAAATGATGTGAAATGTAAACATTGCACTGACATTCATGTCCGTGAGTGCATGGATATTTAACCATAAGTGACAGAAATGGAATGGAAGCAAACTGATGATATGAACTTTTTGTGTATTTTGTCTTTTTTATTGTAGGATGCTTTTTCATTTGTTTATTTGTGTGATATGAGACTGTGTTGTTGTGTTTCAAAAACAGCAGGACAGTATGATGCACTGTACTAATTTGTTATTTCATAACTTGTAAGTAATAAATTATATTTATTGATAGATATTTCATCAGTACAGTTATTTAGTTATTCAGGCTGAACTCTTGTTAGTATTATAAGTAAAGGCTTCATGTATGAAGAGTTAAATTAAAACAACCACAGGTTCTGAAACAAGATTAGATTTGATACATTAGATGATTTTTTTTTTTTTACTGCCAGTGGGATTTATGAACTAAACTGAATACCATACAGTGTTAATACTGTGGCAATTTTTAAATAATAATAATAAAATAAAATAAAAAACATTTGTGAAAAACTGAAACATTAAACTTTTTTTTTTTTTTTTCCAAGTGTGAACATTTGGTTCTCTTACCATTTAATATATTTATATATATTTTTGGTAAAATAAAATACAACAACAAAACATAACAAAACAAACAATTAAAAAACACTAAAAGTGTGGTGGTATGGCTTTTCAGTACACTTGGATATGTAAAAAAAAAACAAAAACAACAATAAATAAACAAAACCACAGACGCTTAAAAACATTAGGAATTATAAAACAGTCTTTTGGCAGAGGAGGAGTTATCCACAATCATTGCGTCGTTGTTAGGAGATGAGAACCTGCAAAACAGATCATTTATTTGTTTGCACCTGCTGAATACTTCACCTGAAGAAGTTCATGTTTCCTTTCTTACCTTTGACCTCTCTGAGGCAGACCTGTTCACACTCTTCCTGCTGGAGGAAGCGATTGTCGTTTCCTTTACAGCCGCCGTAGACGAACGGCCTGCAGGCTCCAGAGTGACTGCTGAAGTACCAGCGCAGCGTGTATCGCTGACAGTCGCCCTCATCCATGGGCAGCATGCAAATGTCTGTTGAACCTAAAGTAAATATACATGTGTCAGTTATATTTCATAGTATCTCAGTTAGTGTAAAAAATGTATTTTTTATGGACTTTTATATTGCTGGATGCATGTGTTTAAACATGATCATTAAATCTGTAAAGACTTCAGCAGTGCAGTCTGTTACATGCTGACACCAGACCAGCAGGAAACCAGAATAACCATCAATGACTCTTAAAAATGAAAATTGCAACACATCGTCGTTTACCTTCTCCATTGACGGTCCTCTTGGACCTGACTGATCCGGACTTGTCTGCAGTCAGAGGTGCAACTTTCTCTGTTTTCTCATCCGCTGTTGCCTTTGTCCGAACGTCAGCGCTTGCAGATTTATCTGCGTCGACGCTACCTTTCTTCTCAGAGTCCTTCTTGTATTCCTCACCTGATGGTGGACAAAAACACAACCAACTAGTCAAACGGCAAAGAACTATGAGAAGCAGATTAAAACAGGAGTTTAGGATTTGATAGACAATTTAGTTATAAGTTAACGATAGTTTTAAAAGAGCAAATACGTGTTTTCAAGGCAATATGTTTGATTATTCAACCCAAACATTCCTAAGGCAACTCAAGCTGTGATTGATAAAGCACCATCAGACTCGTCGGCTGCCTGTGTGGAGAAGTAGAGCAGGTCATCCACAGGGTCATCCAGGGCCTCGATGGAGTAGACGTGTTCGTAGTCTGGATCATTGGTGTTCAACACCACCCGCAGCTCACGACCTGCAACGAGCGTTACATCACACTCATCAAAATTCTTCACGTGACCCTGGACCTCTCCAACCTTCCTTCACACAGAATGAAGAGCTTCATAGTCCCATCAGAGAGCTCCAACCATTTCAGGCTGAAAAGCATTTATGTTGTGGACGCTTGACATAAATTCAATTACATTTTCCACTCTCGCACACACATTCACACACGTTTTTTCATTATGACCAAGAAAGTTCACAAGTGGTTTGTTGCTTGAATTTTAGCATGAAACATTTAAATACTTCTATTTCATGCACTCAGTAATCCCAGAGATTTTAAAACTCTGTACAGAACCTGTGCAGAATAAAATGTGGGCACACTTCAAGTCCATCTTCTGGTCGATGGTTCACATCAGGGTGAGGATAAAGTCCTAGAAGACATGTAGTCTATAAAGGATCTCCACAATCTCAGGAAAATTTTGGGCCGTTTCATCAGACATCACAGAATAAATAAATACAAATCCTGACAATTTGCACTTTCAAAATGACTGATATTGGTGAAGCACCCAAACATTCAAACATGTATGTTAGAGTGACACGATGAATACTGCAAAGAGCAATATGTCTTTGGCCGACCTAGTTAAAATTAAGTATTTATGGAAAAACAAATGAAAAATACTATCAAAATAAAAGTTATCTATGGTAATAAAGTCATTCTCATGAACAAATGATGCTTCAATCAAGATACAGTAGTCCCTCACTACTTTGCGGTTCGACTTTTGCGGACTCGCTCTTTCGCGTTTTTTTTCAAAGTAAGATTGTACACGACACACGATTTTCAACTTTAATATTAATCACGTGATTGGGACAATATGGGATACAGTGAAAATTTAACGAAAAATAAAAATACTTCGGACAGGTGCCACCATTTTGAAGTTTTCTCTCAATAAGCGTAGACTGTATCACCACTCAAAAGGACTACTTTACCCAGAAGGCAACAGCACTTCCAGCCATTGCTTTCTGCTGAAATGGAAGGAAAGTTTTGATCCAATCAGACAAGGTTTGGTCCTTATTCATAGTGACTTCAAGGCTCAGTGGATGCAGAGAGCCACACAGAACCGACCGGGGAACTGGACCAGAACTAGACTTCCATCCTCATCGACAATATAATCTGAGAGCTGCCTGCCGGTCCATGAGGCTTCTCGAGCAGGGAGGCATCGCTTGGAGGTCTGGTCTCTTCTCTGGAGCTCACTGGGACTTTTTAATCTGGAGTTGGACTCGATCGAGGCCATTGAATGCTAAAAACCCATCTCTTCTCTCTGGCGTTTCATTCTGTGTAAGCTGACTAAATATTGTATCCTTTGTTTTCGTTTTAATGCTGTTCTTATACACTTTTGTTATATTTTTACTGCTGTTAAGTTCATAGTTTTACCTTTAGTGCGTGTTACGGTTTCTGTAATTTTTTAAAATCTCTTTGATGTTGTTTGTGAAGCACCTTGATAATAGTTTATCTGTTTTAACTGTGCTCTAGAAATAAAGTTGACTTGACATTGTGTGGTTTTGTGCTGGCTATCTGAAGGTCCAGCTTTTTCAAAAAGCAACTTGGTGCTCAAGAGCTGCAAAGAGCCCATCAGAACTGGAACAAAACTGGCAGGGTACTTTTTAGATCTACCGAACTGGAACTGAGCCAGACCGGATCGGAGCTGCTGTTCTGCAGAGCTGGTGAGGATAATTTTGCAGTAGTGTGCAATACATATAGGTTTGTTCTCCAAATCTCATAGGTTTAAGAGTTTAGAACATTGCAAGAGTGTGGGAAGTGTTAATAAACCTTAATGTACAGTATATACTGTATACTAAAATAAATATAGTGTTTCTACTTTGCAGTTTTTCACTTGGGTGTCTGGAACACAACCCCTGCGATGAACGAGGGACTACTGTAACCCATTTTTATTATACACTCGTTGGAAGGAAGACATATTATAGTATAGTCTCCCCAGCTCTAAGGTCAAGGTCACAAATCAAGGTTAAAAGTTATACTGGACAAGCTTTTTACTTGTATGGATCATTGCTATAGATTGCTGTTGTATAAAAGTTTGTTGGCAGGTGTAAAATGTGCTGTATGTGGTGCTGTTGTTTAAAAAGTAGTCGGTCCGAAGCTTCATAAATTGGACCTAATTTCCAACAGTAGATTAAATTCACAAAAAACTGATAAAACTGAAAAGGTCTATTCTGCTGGCCATGTGAACTAAAGAGCCTCAAAATGCAGATTCCTTCACCGCCCCTCTGTATTTGTCTTTGGATAAAAGGACAAATACATTTGATGTCAATGGAGCCGTTTTCTTGTTGAGAAAAGCACCCAACGCTCACCCGGTGAATCCGTTTGTTAGAGACGAGCCCACAGAGCGCTGGAACAAACACTCACCCTTCAGAGCCAGCAGTTTGTCTGTTGTAGGCCGAGCCCTGAATGCGGGCTGGGACTCAAAGTCTGGGTCTGAACCTGAGAGAGCCGGACAGGAAGGAGAGCAAACATGGGCGCCGAAAGAGCAGAGAAGATTTCAGAGAGCGAAAGGAGCCAGGTAAGCATCAAGTGTTAAACAGAAGATAAGAAATCAAAAGAGCAAAATAATATTACAAGACGACAAAACAATCTGCTGTTTAAAAGTTCGAAAACTTTTAAATATTTTCTATTAATTTTGCAAAAAATATGACCAATAACAACCTCATATTTTCACTGTGGTCCAAAAATAATATTAATAAGAAAAATAAGAAAAAACATAACAAATATGTGTAAATGCTTTGGATACAGTACATTTGTTAATTTGAAGGTGAATTTAAAGTTTTCTTTTTTTCCCTAACAGTAGAATTTTTGTTTTTGTTTTTTGCCAAATTAGTTTTTTTTTTTTTTTTTGAAAACCAAGAATCTATATCCCAAGACAAACTAAGCAGATTTAGTCAAAAAGAGTTATTGGTTGTTATCAGGTCTGAAATATTTACTGTAATAGAGAAAAAAAAGGGGAAAAAGGCAGAACAAATTATTAGTTTGTGATTTGCATATGTTTTTTTTATTGGAGGAAGTAAAACACTGCATTCAAGCAAAGGAACCTAAACCCAGTTGTAAAACACGGTAGTTGTAATTTCATGGTTGGGATGGATTGTTGTCACTTACAAAATAATATCTGAAGTTTAGCAGCAATTTCTGATTAAATATGTCAACACTTTTGTCTTTTAACTGACTTTTAATAGCTGGGTCATGCAGTAGGACAGGGGTCTGCAACATGTGGATCAGGAGCTACAAGGGTAGCGGCTCTTTCAAGCTTTGACCTAAACTAACATAAAACTGAATCTTATTTGTTGTCATACTAAAATAAAAAGAGTTGTTTTAACAGTCTTCCTGTCTTTTTCTTTTTTGCCAATATGTAAATAGTAGAACAATAAAAAAGAATAGACTATACTCCCTTTATGCTTTACCTTTTAAAAGTAGAATACTTAATTTTTCCACAATAAAAAATAAAACCACAGGCCTGCTCAATGTTTAAAATTTTTCAAAATTGTTAAAATCTATATTTTCTTTTCTTTTCTTTACAACAATATGGTCTTTTCTTTTGACTTAAAATGTACAAATATCAAATGTTAAAAACGACTGTATTTGATAGTTGTAGTTTTATAAAGTCACTCCTACTGCCAGAAAAGCCCCTCCCTACACCAAATTCAAAGTAGTGCATGGGCCACCAGTTGATGGTCACAGTTTCCCAGATTGATGTGGCTCCAGACAAACTTACCATATTTTTCAGACTATAAGGCGCATTAAGTGATACAAAACAGTCAGAGAAGTCAAACTTTATTCAACTCATTCACAATAACTCTCAACATTGTTCAGTTGTACCACATAAAATTGGTTCGAGGTCAGTAAGTGCAACCAGAATTCATACTTAAGACGCACCGTATTATAAGGCTCGCTGTCAATTTTTGAGAAAACTAAATGATTTAAAGTGCGCCTTATAGTCCAAAAATTATGGTAATTTAGTGAACAAAGGGGCATAGATAGCTCTTTTGATTGTAAAGGTTGCATACCCCTGCAGTAGAACAACACTAAGCCTACGACTATTTCTACCAAGAGATGATTACAGAAGAATACGATTAATGTGTTGGATGGGCCCAGATGTAAACGTTTATTTATTTATTATTTTTTTTAATTAATTTTTTTTTTAGGGAAAACAGCCCATGAAGGAGTTGTTTCAGAAAAAACAAAGAGCTAAAATCACTCCAAGTGTGGCCCAAAACAAAACATTTCATAGCAGTATTTACCATAAAACAATTCAAAACAATTGTCATATTAGTTGACTGTTTTTATCTTTCTATGAAAATATGAGGTTTCTGTCATATTCATGCAGAAAAATAAAACATTTCTAAATGCTTCTTCAACTTTTAAGCGCCACTGTATAACATTTAGGCACGAGTCAACAACACCCCCCAAAAGCACCACAAAAATCGTTCCACCCGTTTTGACACAACCCCCCCCAACTGAAAGGATTCACCAAACTTTAACAAGACTGACGAACGTGTAAGTCTTGTAGAGAAATGGCTGAACTCCTTTAAAGACTCAAATCACTGCGTTGTGGACTTTGTGTCATTATAGCCAAACATGAAAAAAAGACTGAAGAGTAAAAATCATTACTGCATTTGTAATTAAAACATGGCACTACTTCTAGAATGATGCTGCATGAATTAAACATGAGTGAAAATTTGCTTTGGCTACTTTTTCTGTGATTCTGCATATTTAGTAGCAGCGTGCCTCAGCATCGCTAATCCAACACTGCTGAAAGTGTCCCTGCAACACAAATCTGCACTGATTAACAACAAACAGTCCAAACTCTGGAAGACTGCACATTTTCACTGAATTTGCTTTTTGTTTTATTATTATTATTTTTTTTTACTTTAATGTATGGCTTTCATTGTTTTTGTACTACTGGTGCTTATTGTATTCTTAGCTTTAGATCTTATTACTGTTTTTCTTTACACTTTATACTTTTGTTGGATGTAACTGGGACCTTGTGTGCACAATTTCCACCACATGCACCACATGTGGTGCGAATGACGGATAAAGAAACATGAAACCTTAAAAAAATGTAACATTTGTTATGACAGTTCCATCATGAAAATGGATATGTGGTATGAACTATTAGACTTTATTTACAGAACAACCTGTGCAAAAATTATTTTGGGGGGTTTGCTTTATTTAAAACTAGTGCTCAGGTGTGCTAAACATGGGATAATAACGCATTTGAGCTTTCATAAACACCTAATGCTGCAGATTCATAGGTGGCCATAACGCCACAGGGGTGAAAGCACAACGCTGTGACTCATTCTGATCCACAGCCCTTCTGCCTAGTTTTCCTTTTCTGCTACAGTTGGACGGCTCACTCACCTCCACACGCTGAGAATCAGACGAACGGACCGAATGGAATCAGAAAGAGAAGGGAACAATAAAGGTTAGAGTCATGACATTAATATACATATCCAGAGATTTCTATATAAAAAAATGTGTTTTGCTCCGTCAACTACAGTTGATACGATGACTCATGTGTTGTGATCAAAATGAGAAGTTCAACTTGTGGACAGCATGGTCATAAATAAGAGATGAACGCTGCAAAAGACTCACCACAGTGCTGATTCATCTCTGAGCGAACGTACTCTCTGATCTCATCCTCCTGAATTCAAAACAAACAGGAGAACGGAGCAGAAAAATGTTACCAACTGCCCCAGTAATGACTCTGAGGACGAGTGTGTGTGTGTGTGCCATTTGGTGTCTTCAAACTGGGCGCTGTGGTAATTATTCCGCACTGACCGTCATGCCAGCCTCTCCTTTGTCTCCCTTGGCTCCATCTGGCCCGATCTCTCCCTGCAACATGAACAGGCATTAGAGCGATGCAACCCACAGAGACTTCCATCGAGATAATTCTATAGAGTAAGATGGAGCGCACAGTGTGAACAAATTTAACAGCCAAAGTGGAAGGTTAAATAAGTAATGGGGACTTATACGCAGACTGTTTGATGCATTCACCTCCAACTATATAACAAGCTGAATTTAAGCTGTAGAGGTCATGAAGACAAACAAACATAGTGTTATTTTATACATATATACATTTAAAATCAGCTTTAGGTTCAAAATTTTTTTTTTATGTCAAAGCAATGAAGCAATTTTCCCATTACCTTCTAGGTTGGTTTTTAATATGTAAAATGTAAAATGAATAAACTATTTAAACTAAAAAAAAAAAAAATAAAAAATAAAAAATTGGCCCGCTTGAGGTACACCAAAATGAATAGGAGTCAAGGAAGAGGAGAATTCCCACTTATATAAAGATACCTCTTAAACAAATAAGACAATGACATCAGGAGAAAACACTATTGAAAGTTGGCTTCAAGTAAAATATAATGAGCCACTTTCACACAAAAAGTTTCATTCATTTTCCTGTCACTCTGTTTCTCTTCAAGTTTTTGAAAACCCAACCAAACACAATAAGGTGTTTTGGTATTTGTCTTCAGACAGAAGGCTCAAGATACATTTTGGTTTTTCAAAAACCTGTAATGAGAAAAGGAGAGCAAAGGTAATATCCAAGGACCTGCGAAGAGAGAAAAAGAAAGATGATTAAGCATCGTTGGTGGTTAATGGCATCGTCGTTGGATAACCCTCCTCTGTCTGCGGACATGGGGAGTCTTGTGGGCTTCACCACGTCTGCGGATGGAGTGAGGAAACCATGCATGTCTACATCTGGGTTGAGAGGCCCTGGCGTGTCTGCGTGTGTGCCTGCATGCCATTATGAAAATGTTGCTTGACACTGATGAAAACGGCGGGGTCTATTTATAAACTCTGGTGTGCAGCGTTTAACCTTTATTTATACAGGTTAGACTCACGAGTCACAACTGAGGACTCATTTACAAGAGAGACATGTTAGACAGATAACATGTAAAGTACAGATAACAGTAAATCAACAAAAAACAATTAAAATCAACTAAAAGTTACAGTCAAATCAAGATGCCATGTAAAACAAGGTAAAATACTAAAAACAAGAACACATTCCCTTTTATATTTCAGTTGGCATTATCAAATGTTTAAAATCCCTTAAAGAAATCAAGGTGGACAGTTTCAGATCTTTTTGCAAGGTTTTCCAGGTTACAGGAGCAGAGTAAGAAAAGGCCTTTTTGCCGAGTTCGGTTTGCACTGAGGGAACGCTGCAAGTAATGAATCCCTGAGAGCGCATGCCATAACTGCACTGATGACATGACATATGCGAGGAGATATATAAAGGCAGCAGACCAAGAAGTGATTTATAGATGAAAATGAATCAGTGTGAGAGCCTGCGTGAAGTTAATGATGACCAACTGACCAATGAGTGATGGGTGGTTAAGACCAGCTATGAATCTTAGTGCACTATGATAGACAGCATCCAACATCTGCAAAGAGCTGGTAGGGGCATTCATGTAAATAATGTCACAAAGTCAATGGCTGGTAGGTAGGAAAGTAGCAGCTGCAAGGTGTTTCCTATAATTCAGAGTTAAACAATATCTATTTCTGAAAAAGAAACCCAGTTTCAATTGTAGTTTCTTTGTCAAGCTTTCAACATGAGAGATGTGCATCGATTAAAATCCCCAAGTATTTGTAAGGATCCACAAACTCGATAGGAACACAAAGCATGGATGAGATAGGGGGTGTTGTATTTACAATATTGTATTATAAATTGTCATGATTATTGTCGTCACTGGCTTGCCCCAGAATAGACGGATGTGGCATATATTCAGTATATATGCTACAAGACAACAATAAACAGACCCAAGCTCGTGAAGCAGTGATAATTGTCTTTATTAAGATAAAATGTTACAGGGGAAGAGCTGCTGGCACCAACTTCTGTCTGAAAACAACATTCCCTTGGTTTTATCAGCATTTAGCACCAGTTTGAGATGGAACAAGTCAGACTGAATGGTCTCAAATGCATCCTGTAGAAGCTGGAAAACCTTGGGCTCAGCAATCACTTGTATCATCAGCAGATGCAAGGAGACGTCAGGAATGTTTTGACCTACATTATTTATATAAATTGTAAAAAAGAGTAGGTCCTAATACTGAGCCTTGTGGCACACCATTAGTGACTGTTAAATAGCTAAAATATTGTTGTGTCGAATACATTGTCTCCCATCTGAGAGATAGTTAGAAAACCAATCAACAATGTGATCTGAGAAACCAATATCTGACAGTTTATGGTAAGATGTCAAGCTCTAAAGTAGCAAAAGCTTTGGACAGGTCTAAGTAACAAAATTATAAATACTGTAAATGAAATTTTATTTATTAACCCTTCTTTAAACAGCAAAATCCCATTGAGATCACAGATCTCTTTTGCAAGGGTGGCCTGGGCCCAACCTGGACCTGAAGGCAACCTAACATTTTGGACTGTGGGAGAAAACCAGAGTGGCCCACCCATGCAAACACGAGGAGAGCATGCAAACCCTACAAAGAACAACTCCATGCCCACTCTGGGAATGAACCCAGGACTTTCTTGCTTTGAGACAACAGGGCTAACCACTAAACTGTTGTGCTGCCAAAAAACAAGCAAAAGGTTATCATGTGTAAAATGGGGTCTTAAAGACAGAATACAGCATTTCTGTGTAGAGTTCGGCCAATTCAAATTAGCAAGACAATAACTGGGACGTTACAGGTGTTTTTATGTTTAATGTTTTTTTTTTTTTTTTTTTCAGGTAAATCATGATAAATAGCAACCAAAACTTAAGTAATGAGGTATGCAGCACTTGCTCATCTGAAAGAACACCAGCTCATATTAAACCTCTACACTTTGGCATGATGCAGTTTGTTTGGTTTGCCAATTTTTTCTTTCTTTCTTTTTTTTTTTTTTTTTTACCCAACATTGTCCAAATTAAACCTCAGAAAAAAAATTACAATGTATGTAAATGAGAATTTATGTGTGCTATGTTGATGCTGCTGCGACTGTCAATATATCGCCCCACTTGATCAATGCACAGTCCTAAAGTTTATTTGACTCCGGTGGAATAATACAGATTCATCACAATTAAAAACAGTCTAACAATGATCAACACGTTCCTTTGGCTACCAACATGGACATTGTTCACCGAGAAAATAGCAACAAACCAAACATTCAGTGTCACAAAAATGTATAGTTGTTTAATATTAGTTAATGTAGCTACTTTTTAAGACTGTGTTGCTGTATGTCCAGGACATCCTTGTAAAAGAGATTGATCATCTCAATGGATTTCTTCCTGCTAAAATTAAGGTATAATAACTTTCATACCAGTTTGTTTTTGAGAGAGTTGTTGGGTAGGCCTGAAAATTTGCAACCATTTAGCTATTGCCTAGCCTGGATGAAGACTTTGGCCTCTTTCCCATTACTTCATGCTCTATGAGTGATGTCACGGCTGATAACTTTTTGTAAGAAAAGTAATTTAAAAAGGACTTAACCATCCCTTAAAGTCCATTTGAGGAATTCATAGTTGTTCACTGAACAAAACGTTGTGTTGAATGCACAAATGATGATGCATAGATAACTGAAAATGATATTTGAGGTGTTGTACTAGGCTTAACGGTCAAGGTCAAGATCAAGAGCAAGGTTTCTTTATTGTCATTTGCATCATGGTACATGTGGTGGCACAAAATTGTGTACACAGGGTCCCAGTTACATCCAACAATAGTATAAATTGTAAAAAAAAAAAAAAAACAGTAACAAGATCTAAGATATGAACTAAGAAATAGGCTAAACTAAGAACACACTAAACAATAATAGTGCAATACACTGAACAACAGCAGCACAAATGGTAAAGGGCTTCCAAATGCAATTCTGCTTAGAGCCCACATAGCCTCCAGCTGGCCCTGACCCAAACACTTGCATTACATCTGTTACTCTTTCATTGTCGTCATTAATTTTGATTTTGCTATAACTACTGCAGATTTAAAAAAATGGGCTGGGGTGGGGATCATTAAAACAAGCATCCTAATTGGGATATGATGTGTGGTAGCAGCAGTGTAGATACAATTCACAAATAATACAAAAATGTTTCATGTACACAACAATGAGATGTTGGTGAACAAAACCTCAGCCCTCTTTGTTGCTCTGTTGCTCAGACAAATTCCACAGAAGAAACATCATTCAAAGTTTAACAAAAGGTTGGACTTCACGAGTCAGAATTTGTTTTTTGATATTTTGTTGTGCATAAAGTCACATTTTAGGTGTTTTGAATTTTGAAGACTTAAGACAGAATGCATTGATGCCACATGCTCTGGCATTTGAGCTGCCTAAACTTTCAAAAATTGTTGCAAACTCTTCCTATTCCCAAAAACATTTTACTTCTTATTCAGTCAAAATGTAGGCATACTTCATTTCATTTCATTTATTCATTTCTATAGCACTTTACATAACCATGGTGATGGTGACCAAAGTGCTTAACAAAAAACAAAAACAGTACCGTACTTAAAATGACATGTTAAAAAGCAAGAAAAACATGGCATAATAGCAAAAATAAAACCAGAAATGTCACCACATTTAATTACTAAAAGCC
>JARVGS010001636.1:29040979-29054717 GCA_031762315.1 Hypsolebias antenori | reverse complement strand
AATATATAAAATATAAAAATAAAAAAATATTAAAAAAAAAAAAAAAAAAAAAAAAAAAAAAAAAAAAAAAGCTTTTTCTGCATGTTGAAATATAAAGCTGGATTTTTCTGCCTTCAGCTTGTCCTGTGATGAGGTCTGGAAATCAAACAAGAATAAACTTTTGAGAAACAGGTACAAAACTCACTGGTTCTCCTCGCTCCCCTGGGATTCCTGGGATACCTCGAGGACCAACCATGGCAGGGCCGATTGGACCTCTCTCTCCCTGAAACACAAATAAAATGTTACAATACTCACGGAGCATAACATCACGACTGCTGACAGGTGAGGAGAAAAACATTGATTGTCTCGTTACAAATGAACCGAAAACTGGGGTGAAAAACATAGGGCAGCGTGTGAATATTTTATCTTTCAGGTTGATTTACTGAAATAGAGAAAATAGGCCAGTGTAAGCATATGATGGACATCAATAATGGCTAAGCTGTGATGGATAGTTGCCTCTTCAAAGCTGCAACTCCTATGAGGTGTTTCTTGTCTGCAGCGGTCAGGATCTGAGAGACCCGGTCCAAGAAAAGAAATCAGGTAAACCTGCAACGGTATCACGTTTTGGAAGAGCCTTCTTAATGAACGTGACATACTGTTAATGCTGAATGTCAGAACTCCCGGTAAACTGTAACTAGCTGCTTATGGTGCTGTGAAGTTTGCAGACAAGTCAGCGTCCCCATAGACATACAGTATATACTAGATGCCTCATTGAGCGGGCTGGCACATCAGAGCATTCGCCGTTATAAATGCGGCAGAACTGCCAGTAATTTAATACTAAGAAATGGACAGAACTTCATAAAGCGCCATACTACAAAGTATTTTAAGTTCATGCCTGCCATTACTCAGGACCCGAAAGTCCCATGTTCGATCCCCAGTCATTGCACATCTCGTGGTGTCTCTGAGCAGCACACCCTATCCCCAAAAATGCTCCCCGGGCGCTTTCAATGGCTGCCCACTACTCCACCTGGTGGTGGATGGGTTAAATGCAGAGATCAAATTTTACCGTTGTATGAGAACATACAATTATGACAATACATAGCACATTCATATTATCATACACACTAATATATTTGGAAAACGAACTGGCACCAAATACAACATTTGTAACTTTTATTAAATGTTACAGTCCCGTCACATTTAAAATGGCGACGACATTGACGTACAATTCAGTGCTGGGGCATCTACGCATGTCTGTGAGAGTCCCCAGTTGCCTCATTTACTATTCTTTGGTCATAAAATCTTTTAATTTGCCCCATATATTTGTTGGTTTGTCACTAACATTTGAACTACAGTATTTTCTACCGTATAAGTCGCATCACTCCAAATACGTTTAATGAAATGGAAAAAAAAAAAATACTAATACGTCATTTCACCATATAAATCACATTTGTTAAGCGTCACAGCTGACAACCCAGAAACGTGGGCCGATGTTGGGGCAAAAATTGATTGGCTGCCAAATGGCGGCTGTAGGAGTGTGCACGGGAGGACTTTAACAATAATTTAACAAGGTTAACACTTAAAATCAATTATTGGTTTTCTCAAAATTATAGCAAAGGTGCCTTTATTGAACTTTTCCTTAATAAATGCACTTTAATGGTCAAATCAGCCGCATTTCGCCTGGGCGGCACAATGAAATGCAGCTGATTTGGCGTTTGCTCCAGGAGTTTTGGAGTGAGATGAAGGGGGTTGATATGGCATGCCAAGTGTCTCATTAATAACCACTTTTACCTATTAAGGAGACACTTGGCTTACCATATTAGTCGGGGGCCCTCTAGTGGTTGAAAATGGCAGTGTTCAATATTTTCCATGTCAGAATGAATGAAATCATCAAATCTCAGCTAAAAATTGTGTTATAAATATGGGGAAAAAAAAAAAAATCGCTTCGCTGTATAAGTCGCAGGTGTGCTAATTTATGCAAAAAAAACCTGTGACTTATACACCAGAAAATACGGTACGTGCATTTCCTCATTTATTTTATGACCAAGTGATGTAACTGTATTTACTTTGTACTTATTAAAAATAATCCATCATGCAAAGTACAAACAACCTGATTGTAAACAATTATGGTGCCTCCAGACTAATGAATTAAACAGCCCTAACAGTCATTATGACCCGCTGTGTGTGTTTGTGCAGCTGTCTGGTGCCAAAATATCTCAACAACTGAGCAAGTTTTAATAAAACTCTCAAAAAGTGACTAATAAATGTACCGTATATCTATAACTAACTATATTTTAGAGTAAGCCCGATTCAAAATGGCTGCCACATAGAACTGGCCTTAAAACACAAAATAGTTTTAACTTGGTCAGTTTTACAGCTTTAGACATAAAACTTGATGTGGTAGCTGAGGCTGACCCCCATCACTTATTTCTAGTCATAACAGATTGTGATTTTTGCCATTAACTTTTGAAGTCAACTTTGTTGTTCTGTTGACAAAATATTTCATGAACCACTGGGCAGATTTTATTGAAACCTTCAGGAATGCATCACTGGATACATCTTTATAGCTGAATAACTTTTGAAGATAATCCAGTTTAAGATGGTTGCCACAGCCAACTGACTTTACAAAACCCCAAAATGGCTATAATTCAGTCAGTTTTACAGACAGTGAGCTAAACGTTGGTGTGGTTGCATCTAAGAGTTTTCCCTCATCACCTACTCAGAGTGCAGATCACACCATAACTTTGTTAAAACGTTCCATGTGGTGGATGATGTGCATTCCTTTAAGGAATGCTAATTTATTTATTAATAAGACTAGTGCTCATTTATAAAGACTGATGACAAATAATGTTTCATGCTAAAATGCAACAATATCCTCGATTAAAGGAGACTGGAGTACAAACAAAAGACGCTCCATGTGACTCCAGAAGGTAAATATCCTGGAAAGAACATAAACCAGATGTTCAAACTGCAAAGGTATTCATTATAAAAGCACAACATGGCTAACACTGGTTCAAAACATATTTGTTTCACCTCCACATATAAAAACTCACTTTTCTCTAGTTCCTTTGAAACATTTTTCATCAACTATAAAATGAATCCAGAAGCAAATATGATTCTTTTTTTGTGTCCACTGTTCAATTTCTCTTTTTCAGATTATCCTGGTCTATTTTCTATCCATATTATTTTAGATGTAAAAGTTTAATCAGATTTGCTTATTTACCATTATCAATCTTCTCAGCAGATCTCAAGGTCACATGAAAAAAAACCTAGAAATAAAATGCCAAATCATGGCTGTCTCAGTGTAAAAAAAAATAAAAATAAAAAAGAGCATCCATTGACGAGCGTTGATGCAGCCCAGCACTCTGTCACCAGCTTCCTTTATTTTCTTGATGTTAAAGCAGACAAGCCAGTAACACACAGGCACCTTCAAACTGTCAGTCACCGTGAAGCAACACAAAGCAATAAATATAAAAAGAAAAATGGGAGACAGGTGAAAAAGAACAAAACAGGGAAAGAAAAATAAAAAAATTCTATTTATATACGAGTTTAAACACCGTACTTCTAATTTAAAAACTATAAAAATTGTCACCTCGCCACTTGGACACTTTGCTGATATTTTGTGTCAGCTCTGACCTATTTGGCGCATTTATCTACGTTTCGTCTGTTGCACAATAATCTTCTTGAACAAATATGTGCAAACTCAGTGCTTTCAGCGACATGGACTCTTAAAATGTTACATTTTCTCATCTTCTCCTTAAATCGCCTCACTCCTATAAATACATTACAAGACCGAGGTGCAGAATTCATAAAGATGAGTTAGCAGCATCACCTTCTGTCCCTGGAGCCCCTCAGGGCCTTTAGCCCCAGCTGGACCTTGTGGGCCACTCAGGCCGGGAGGCCCATCCGTCCCTCTGGGGCCTGGAGGACCAGGCACACCAGGTGGTCCCTGTTTGGAGCACAGACACTTAAGTGAGTTTCACGTTTTAGTGTTTTAAGGATGAGTGATGCTGCAGTGATGACGCATGAACATGGAGAAGAGGCACAGCGTGTGATTTCATTAGACTGAACTTTGTTTAGATTTGTATGTGTGGCAGCACGCTGCTGCTGCTGCTGCTGCTGCTGCTGCTGCTGCTGATGATGATGATGATGATGCTGCTGCAGAGGCTGAAGTTATCCACTCACCCTTTCGCCTTTTTCTCCTTGAGTTCCTTTGGCCCCAGAGACACCGTCAAACCCACGCTCACCCTAAAATCACAAAGAAGACAAGTTAGTTTGCACATTTAGACTAATTTTCTACATTAACGGTTTGTACAATACCTTAGGTCCAACTAATCCCTCTTTTCCTGGGCTTCCAGGAGCACCCAGGGGCCCTACATCACCCTGTAAATGATCCAAATAGGACAATTACCTACAACAAATCAATTTAACACACCTCTAGATTCTTATTGGCCTGTAGATATTACTCATACCTGTTCACCTTTCCTGCCAGGTAGACCTGATCGTCCATGAATACCAGCATCACCCTGAGCATAATACACCCATTTAGTTTCAGCATACCAACACCATCATATCAGTATCAGTCTCCGTGTCCCACTGGCTGCTTGTTAATGGTTACTCATTTTTACACGTCTTCCCAATAATATTTTCTTTCTTCCGTCTTACTGGCTCACCTTTTCTCCTTTAGGTCCGCTGGCTCCACAAACCCCCTTGGGTCCACGATCACCCTGGAAACACAAAAGCTCATCACTGACAGACATAAGACTTTAAGTGGACACAAAAAAAGAAATGCACCAAAGCAGCCAAGCAAAGAGTCCATCCATGCAGACCGTTCTTTTACCTACCACTCAGAAAGCACTTACACCCACCATGAGCATAAAACAACTTGTGCTGCAAGTTTCCATTAACAGCGGGTAAGACACAGAACTGAAAGCATGACAATATGACGGGAAATACAGCCGCCGAGCTCAGAGGAAACCGCTGAGGGAGAAGATGAGGTTCAGCTTCAATCTACACCCGTAATACTTCTGTCACTTTCAATCACAGAAGTATTTCTTTCGCAAGTTTATAGTAAATATGGAGGACAATTGCCCGTGATTAGCCCATTTACACTTAGTTCAAGGTTCTTTATTGTCATTCGCATCACATGTGGTACATGAGGTGGAACGAATAGCAAAAGTACGAGTCTGTTGTGAACAGAAGGGTATGAATATAGCAGCTTAAGGTAAGAAATCAGCAGCATGGATAAAGTGACGTCACCAGTTAAAGTGGAATTACAGAGATTTTTCGGGTTAGGGATTTGAATCTAACAAAAAGCAGCTTAGAGAAAATAAAATTTTTGATATTCTAAAACTAAATTTGCTTTATTGTTAAATTTAATTAACAGTCAGTTATCTTAGCTTAGCCTAGCACTGAAACTAAACCCTGTTAGATCAGGCTTATTAAATGCATAAAATTTCCCCTACAAGCAGCCAAAATCTTATCAGGACATTAGTTTTTTTTTTCTGTTTTGCAGTTAAAAGGGTGTAGAAACAATATTCCATCAACATGTAGGTGAGCGCACGTTGCAGGCACATCTTTATGTACAGTGATATAATTTTATTGTGTGAACGCTTATTAAGCATTCACACGATTGTGATCCAATTCTGTACATTTATTGGCACGTTTCTCATCTCACAGTTTTCAAGCTATTCAACACATCATATGTCAGAACGTTCAGCTCTTTCAGGATAATCCTGTGACGTTTGGCATTGGTGCAACGTTAGCTTTTTGAAATATTTAGCCTTTTCTGCCATTTTATTAATCATAAAAATGTATGGAGCTCATTTTACATATTTCAAATCTTTAGATCTTTTTACAACGTTTCACTGCTCCTTTCACATTTTGTTCTGCTTCAGTTTCTTTCATCTTTTTTTTGGTGCAAATTTAAACTTTTTACAGCGACTTTCAGCTGTTTTTTTTCCCCCCAGCTGTTTTGTTCTCCTTTCAGGTTATCTTGGCTAACTACAAGATATGTATGCTTCTTCTAAACTTTTTCTGCTTATTTCAACTTTCAGCTTATTTAGGCTAGTTTTAGCTTTTCCTGCTATTTCAGCTACTATTTAGCTGGTTTCATACTAATTTTAACTTTTGCAGCTAATTCCACATTTTTTGCATAAATTTCAATCTTTTTTAGCCCAATTCAGCAGAAACGTGCACTGTTCACCGTCTTCTTGGAATGTAAGCTTATACTTTTCACTTCAGGTGTTTGTTTTTTTTTTTTTTATAGCTAATTTCAGCTTTTTTCAGACATTTTGTGCTCATTTGTGATTCAGCATAATTAAGCATGTTCTTTCTACTTTCTTCTGCTAATTTCAGCTTGTTCTGCTCCTTGCAGTGTTTTTATGCTAGTTTAAGCATTTTCTACTATTTCAGCAACTATTTAGCTGATTTTATGCTTACATTAGCTTTTTTAGCCAATTCCACATTTTTAAGCTCATTTTAGCTCTTTCCGCTTCCTTCTGGTAGCTTAAGCGTTGTTCATCCTTTCAGATGCTTTTCAACTGTTTCTTGCTAATTTCTGCCTTTTTAAGTTATTTTCCTAATTTTTATGCTCATTTCTGCTTATTTATATTTATTTACTCAGCAAATGTGTGCTTTTCTTTCTTCTGCTAAATTATGGCTGCTTTTTCATTTCAGCTGCATTTCAGCACATTTTTAGCTAATTTCTAGCTGTTTTATTTCCAATTATTCAGCAATATAAGCATTCACAATGCATTTTCACAGGAAATGCATCTTTTCTAGTTTTTTGCGTGCTTATTTTGTAGGTTGAGTATAATTCTGTTATTTGTTACATTCAATTGTTAGTTGTTGTTTTTTTTTTTTTTACATTATTTCATTGTGTTTATGTTCACTTTTTTTCCTCCTTGTGTCATTACCCATCGTTTTCCTTCAGTTCTCCTTGCCACTTAGTGGCTGCACAGCGTTTGTAGCTCAGGAGACAACGCTGCCAGCCAAGTGGGCAGAGTATGTCTTCTGTTTAAAATGAGGACATCTGCTGAATGTCTCGCTCCAATTCAGTGGCTAAACAAGCTTGGGACCACTTTGACTAACAAGACAGAGTTGTATCACTGCTGGAGTCTAACTGTAATGACTGAAGTCAGTAAATCAGCTGAATATAATAAATTGGTGGTTTTGTGTTAACCACTATAAATCAGTGCTGGTTGGTATTTTTTATGTTTCTATTGCCATATTGTTTCTATTCCTTCTCTGTCATCCTCTCAGCAGATACAACATACAGTCCTAGTTTCGCTCATTCTTTGTCAGACACTAGATGTCTTAATATATTCTTTTGTCTTAGAGCTTTTGGTTGTGTAGCTTTATGCTGCTTCGTCATGCCTCCAGTGCACGTCACCTTTTTGGTTTTACTTTTACACCTCCAACTCTGTCCTTTCCTCACATTACATCATGACAGCTGCAGGTTGTATATTAAACAGAAACAGTCTCATTTTGATTCCTTCTGTTTTTATGCTCTGATACGACAACCTGCTAGCTTGAGCTTTTATTCAGTCGTAACTTTTATTAGAAAAAAAAATGTGGATCTATTGTATTTTATTTTAATCTTATGACAAAGGATTCCTTTGATAACTGGAGTGCCTCCTTTTGGCACAACATGGGTAAAACCCAAAAAGAGCTGATTGGATTGTTATGCTAACTTTTGACGGAACAACCGAACACGTAGATTGCTTGAGATATTTTGTGATGGAAATTATGACTCTTATTTTTGTGGGGTTTCAAATTATTTGTCTCAGCTCACCACAAAGCAGCATCATTTTTTGCCTGAGAGCTGAACGAGTCTGCTCAGAGTCATTTGAGAGGCGGCTCAGTGTCGGCGCTTTGGAAGCAATAATGACCATGATCACATATTTTTATTTTTTTTTGAAGGTTTCTATTACAGACTATCACACAACCTGCATCAACTCAATTTTTTTTAATTAAATGAAATGCAAAGTGTTTAAACTATAAACTGCTCCAAACTTTTACATCTTTAAAACCTCCAAACAGACAAATAAATGTTGTTTTATATGAGCCATCAGCTGTGCAGGTTTCTAAAATCTGCACCAGTCAGTGTAAAACCCCATCAGTCAGCCTCTAATCTGATGGTTACTGTATCACCCCTCTGCATCATCATGGGTGATACCACAGCAGTTAGAAGCTGGTTGATGTGAATTTAATGTGCCAGTGTATTTATATGGCACATAAAAACAACAAAAGCTGACCAAAGTGATTTACAATTTTGTCAAATTAAACAAAAGCAATAAGAACAACAACAACAACAACAACAAAAATACATCTTGTACACTCGGGAGGAACAAGAAGGTTAATAATGAAATAGACCAACAATAAAAATCAGGTAAAACTGGTTCTCAAACTCTGCATGGATCAAACGCCAAAGAAACAAGACGAGTGTTGAGCAAAGATTTAAAAGTCTGGTAAATTATAATATTTTATCAGTTATGTATAGGGCTCAGAATAACACATTACCCTTAAATATCCAAATGCATTTTGTTAAAGGACAAAGTTGTTATAATCTTAAGGGGACAGAGATATTTGTAAAACCAAAATACAGAACTTGTTTAAAGAGACGGTCTACCTCAATCCAGGGGAATGGATTATGGAATGGTTTGGAGAATGAAGTCACATATGCCAAGTCAATGTGTACATTTAAGAAAATGATCAAAACTGAATTGTTAAAAAATATATATATATATGAAGTAGCGTAATGTGTTTTGTATTAGTTAGAAAAAATAGAAAGGGTTATTCATTTTGTTCTGTTACTGAAGATTATTTTTGTTTGAACTAATTGTTTGAAAAAAAGGGGCAGATATAATAAGATTTTTTCTTCCTTCTGCTACCTTTCATTTTTTATATTTTGTATATCATTTATGGAATTGTTTTGTATAGTATTTTTTTTTTTTACTGAAAAATTTTATAAAAAATAAAACAAAATTTAAAAAGTCTCAAGTTCTACTTTTGGAGCAGCGACTACAAAAGCCAGGACAGGGGTTCAAGATGTTTAGCTGCTGTTAAAAGACGAGCTGTGGATGGTGTGGCCTGAAGCTCTTTGTTGAGACAGGAACAATACAAGCACTGGTGGTTGTCTGGTTGTGATGTTCTGCTGGGAGATTCTTAACTTTGTTTGCTGTTTTTATGATTAAAAAAGTGTTAAAATGTCAATATCATGTTTAGGCTTCATTGTATGTTGCAGCCTAATAGGCTGGGCCATAAACGATATTTCACTTTTTAACTTCTGGTGTCAGTGTTACAGGTCAACAGATTATTGCACAGTGAGATGTGTTTTTTTTAATTATTATTTGGAGTTGCATCACTGGATTCAGAGATGATTTTGGACTCCAACTTGTTATTTGGAGGTTCCACACCTTCCCTCCAACCCTTCACACCCACTTTGACCTTGATACTGTGAGTGACTGAGATATAAATGTAAATGAATCAATAAAGTGAAACACTTTGGAAACTTGTCTGAGCAAAATTCATACTGTATTTGAAGTGAGTCATCAGAACACAGGATTTACATTACATATTCTCCTGTAAAACGATTAGTATTAGTTAATCCTCTGCAGTCGCAACAATTTTATGCCATTAGCGAGCTGTGTCCGTCATCACCCACGTGTGAAAAATTCTGCAAGGTTCCTGTTTCAGAGAACAAACAAGCATGAAAATACCTTGATTCCTCTCAATCCTACGATGCCATCTTCACCTTTGTCCCCTTTACGTCCTGAGAGTCCATCTTTTCCTGGTAAACCCTGACAAAACACAAAACAGGGCGAAACGTTTCCTCAGAGCCACAAAACAGAAGATACATTTCAGACAGAACGTGCACACATTTATGCAAACAAATCCAAAAATCCACACCGATTCACCAGGCACACCAGGCTCGCCTGATTCCCCCTGCAGAGAGAAAACAGCATCACAGTCACTGCAGGAGCATCACTGCCTGTGCAGACCACAGTCTGCTTTGGTGTTCACACTGATCCTGCTTTAATCTATGGTGGCCTGAGGTGTAAATGAACTTCAGAAAACGCAATATTAACAACAAAAACACAGCAACATTTAAAAAATGGAATTACATTTGTACATTAAGCCAAACCAGAGGTGGTGCTTTTTGTATTGTATTCTATTTATTTATTTTTTTCTACTTTATTAACAACATAAAACAGAACAATGTACAGTACACACACAACAGTAAGCAGGCTAGCCTTTAGCCTGTAGAACTGGAGAACTATGTTTTGTTCAAGCTTAAAGAAGAAGATAAGTTATCAATAGTTAAAAATTACTTTGCATTTAAATCATGCAACTGATATATTAAAGTATGATTTGTGGTGACTGGCAGATTAAATCTGAGCACAGATTACAAAGGTTTATCTAAGGACTTGCCCAGTAAAAGTTAAAACTGAGGAAACTTGAATTATTTTAGCGTATGCTATAAAACAGCTAATCGCTGGTGCACTGCTAAGGTTTTCTAAATAGTACATGCTAGGTTGGTTCTCTCTGGCCAAATCTATTTATTTATACATAGTTTACAAAATGTGGTGGCTTGCCTCATGTTAGTTTAAATGATCATGGTTATATATAAAGTTTTACTAATGTTGTGCCAGTAAAACTAAAATGTAAAATGTATGTGGACAAAACTTAATTACCTTGAAGATCATGCTGAGTTTTGCAGCACTGTATCTTTAAGCTTGAACAAAACATAGCTCTCCATTTCTACAGGCTAAAGGCTAGCTTAGCTAGCTAACTGTTGTGGGTTTACTCTTGTTCTGTTTTATGTTGTTAATAATGTAATAATAATAATAAAAAAAAAACTACAAGAAAACCCCACCACTTTCGGTTTGGCTTAATGTAATTCCATTTTTTCAAATGTGATTCCGGCCACTTCCACTTCAGCCACTTCTGCTTCAGCCACTTCCGCTTCAGCCACTTCCGCTTCAGCCACTTATGCTTCAGCCACTTCCGCTTCAGCCACTTCTGCTTCAGCCACTTCCACTTCAGCCACTTCTGTTTCAGCCACTTCCGCTTTGGCTTAATGGAATTCTGTATTTTCAAATGTTGCGTTTTTTTTTTTAATTTTTTTTTTATGTTGTTCATTTACACATTAGGGCCACTGTATTAATCACCAATAAATAAATAAATAAATCTCCTACAAAGATTTACCTTCTGTCCACCAGGACCCCGGGCCCCTGGAAATCCAGTGGATCCTCGTTCTCCAGGTTCTCCTCTCTGACCCTGATGACAAACGAATATATGCAGTGAATGTAGACACCGATAATCAATGATGGATTGAGTTCTACACAATCACTGCAAGGTCCTAAACAACCAAAGTACGTACATTTCTACTGATTTTTCATTTCACGATTGAACAAGGTGAAAAGTCCTTGTCTCTACCAACGAAACAAGACCATCCATCTCCAAACATTTACTTCAAAGAAAAAACAATAGATTCAATTCTAGTCAAATCCACCTGCTCTCCTGATGGACCCTCTTGACCTTTAACCCCCTTATCTCCTTGTGTACCTTTGGGTCCTCTGTCACCCTGAATGAAATGACAGTAAGATCCGACAGAAGTAAATACATGCTATCATAAGCAAAGATTTAGTTACAATAACCAGCGTGGTGCATTCACTGACTGTTTCTCCTTTGTTGCCCTTTTCTCCAGCAGGTCCTCCCACCAGCTTAGTGTCTCCCTGTAAGAGACAGCACAGAGGATAAAGGGTTGTTTCGCCCCAAGAGAGATAATAAAAATGTTTCATCAACGTACAATTTCTTCTGCTATAATTTTTTTTTCATATTACATCTTATCAGTTTTCTGTGTATTCATATATTTCGTCCGCTTTCTGCAGAGTGAGTTTGCAGAAAGCTCTCACAAAAGCAGCCCTGCTGACGATTTTCCATTGACTTTAAATTTGTAAATAAATCAGATGCACTCGAGAAAGTGAATGGCAGTGGAGCTTATCAGATGTTAATGTGCACACACCTTTTCTCCTTTTTCACCCTGTGGTCCGCTGTCTCCCTGTACAAAGAGAAAAAAAAAAAAAGAAGAGGAAAATGTTTTATTCAAGCATTTCAGTTTAATTCACTACTTCTCATGAGCAAAATACTCAAGGGATGAGCTACATGACGACAAATACAAATATGGAATATTTACCTTTTCTCCCCGAGTGCCTCGAACCCCTGAGGGTCCCTGATGGACACACACAAACACACCTTGTTCATGTGCTGTGATTGACTACAACATGCATGTCCCTGCCACTAAGCAACATTTTCCTGATTAGGCAACAAATGACAGGAAATTAAATAAAAATAACAACGTTATGACTCGAATACAAGGCAAACAGTGGTTAGAACTGTCGCCCAGTACTTAATTTGTAAAACAAATAATGTCAAAATGCAAAGAGTGGTGGGGTCCTGGGGTCCTCCCCCAGAAATTTTTGAATAAAGTAGATGCCATTTCTTGCAATCTGATGGATTTTAACAGGTTGTTAAACATCTATGTTAACCTACATAAGTAAACACTATTCAATAACTATTTTAGAGAGCATGACACAAGAAGAAGCTCTCCTTGAGCACACTTCACTTCTCTCAAGCATCCTACATTGCACTGACTTCACGTGCTTCATTTCTCAGTTGTTCAGTTGTACAATCAGAAGACTTTTTTAATGAAAGTATATATTGGACTGTCTTTTTGACATTTCGATCGCTGTTATTTTTGACAAATTGGCGCCGCTGTTTTTACCCATCAAACCTTTCTCTCGTATTTTTCAATAAATTATCAACATTTTATTAATGACCCACTTAAATTGCAAAACTACAATTTAGTTGTGTTGTTTAATTATATTTTTGTGTTCTTAATTAAACTGCCCATGACTTGGTGCTATATGAATAAACTGAATTGTACTTTTAGGGGTGGAGATTATTTTAAGGGTAGAAACGGACATGCTTACTTGAAGGGGCAGCTCTAATGTAATATTAAAGGCTCCCACATAATCGGGTGTAATGTGTGTACTCTGTGAATTGCACGGACTCCACGCGTACTGTCCGCAGACTGTTGAGACTTCATACTTGAGCATACACTGATGGGCTGCAACCCAGCTCTGCAGGTGAGGGACAAATTTACTGACTGGTCATTTGCAGACATGGATTACTACTGGATTGATTAATTGGGCGCAAAAAAAACAAACAAACAAAACAAAACAAAAAAAAAAACGACAGCTACCAGCGGCCCTGGGTGGAGGCGGCTGGCAGCCCAGGAGCAGCGGTAGCAGTGCTCTGTGTTGATATGTTGTTAATAAGAAGTTCTAAAAAAACAACAACAACAAAAAAAAACAACAACATGGAGCTCTGGCCCTGCAGCCCACACATCAGACTGGCCCACCAGGAAATCTCCAGACCCTCCTGCAGCCACGTCAAACAAGATTTTAATTATTTTGTGACAAATTCCTTCATTTCCCACCATTTCAGCCATGGTGTCCACGGACCAGAAGAGAGAGTTCGATTGCCTCTTGGCAAAAAACAAAACAAAAGAAAAGGCTAAACCAGACCAGGAATTAAGATGGGGAATTTAAAACATTGGTGAAGGACATGAAGACGATGGATGGCGATAAACATTTGGAATACAGGTGACCCCCGGTTTCCGGCGTTCCCGGTAACCGGCATTTTGCGTATCCGGCCCGCCTCCCCAGTGACGTCATCGGCCGAAACGGCA
>JARVGS010001636.1:28733764-28748520 GCA_031762315.1 Hypsolebias antenori | reverse complement strand
GTTCCACACTAACCTCACTGGAGTAGATATGGAATGTGGATTTAGTGCAATCAGATGACTTATATACCACACTGGCCCAGTCCAGTTTTGTAGTGCTTCTTTGGACAGTTTCACTGCAGCCTTGCGATCGACCATCTCCTGGACTTGTGAAGCAAAGGCCAATCTCCACTTTGGATCCTTTGCCAATTGTTTTTCTGTTCTGAGGAATGTAGCTTCTACTGCTTTCTTATTACTGGTAAGAGAAGCCAGCTCTTTGGTCCACGGATACATGGCATGCCAGTGAGGTTCAGGAGTGTGGTGGTCACCATTCACATATGTCAAACGATTTCTCACCCTCTCCATCTCTTTCTCCTCAGCCAAAGACATTTCCTTCCCTCCGGGTTGACAATTCCCACAACGACATCCTCCACATCTTGGCACACAGGCTGCTCCAATGCTTTCCCACTCCTACCACTTCAGAAAGTCTTTGCTGGTAGTGACGGCACTGGATCGGATAAAAGGATGCTTGGGATACTGACTGGAAACTAGACATTTGCAGGTGAGTTCACTGTACTCGACTGCTGCAGTCCTCACTGACCTTGCAAAGTGTGTCTCTGATGTATGGGCCATTAACGTAACTTCTTCAAAGACGTCCGGATGCGTGCCTCCAATTGTTTTGCCAAGTGGTCCATCCCATAACACTAGGTCCCCGACAGAGCGAACTTTCTGAGGTACAAGTTGACCTTCTTTGTGGCTAATCAAGAGCTGGATCTCTCTAGGTCTTGTGAGGTCTTTCAGGGAGACATCTGGGAAAATCCTATGAAGCTTTGTGACAGGAACATGCCTGTGAACTTCTGCAATCTTGTCAAACCCATAGCAGATCAGTTGATGTGACTTGAGGGTCCCTCTTGGAGTATTGATACATATCTTAAGAAGATAGCGCTTAGTTTCAATAGACACCTGCATCCCTCCAACACCATGGACCACAAGCGTTACCTCTTCACTTCTAAGATTCAGCTTACTTGCAGCTTTATGTGTACTGTATTGTAATTTGTGTCTGATGCCATGTCAATGAGGGTTCCAATTTTTTGTCCATCATTAGCTGTGGCATCAAGGATGATCAAGATAACTGGATATTCATTTAAGCCACTCTCTTCTAGAAGGCCTGTCTTAGTAACAGTGGAGTTGTATGCCCTTGACAAAACATTGCAGAAGGCATCTTTACATTGCTGAGCCAGCTCAGGTGAGAGTTTGGAAAGAAACTCTTCTTGGGCTTCAGTATGTCTTTTGCTCACCACTTTCTCTGAACCAGATTTAGGCGTTCTTTGAGACTGTGGTCTGGGGAGTAAGCAGAGAAGAAAGTGGTGTTGGTCTTTACGCTCTGGGTTCTTGCACAGGTAATCAGTTTTCTTACAGTGGTCACCATTATGGATTTCGAGGCATCTCTTGCAAGCACCGAGCTGCTGTACTATATCCCTCTTCTCCGATGGCTTTAAATTGATCCTAAACCTTCTGCAGAAATACAGTTTCCTCAAACAATACAGCCTGATATGTCACTGGTGTGCTTGGTTGTCTTGGTTCTAGCACATTTTAAGAACTTGGACTTCTCTTTAATGGGTTCACTGAGGTCTTTCAGTTGATCCAGTTGTTCATATATGGATTCTTGTGATCTCAAGAATGCCATAAGCTTGTCAAAGTAATTCTGATGTCTAGTAGTGTCTTTCTCAGTGGCATTATGGGTGAGCCAGTCTTTCTTTAAAGTTTCTGGAAGCTTACTCTCTATGGATTTAGTTACCAGCGGATTATTTATGGCATCTGCTCTTCCTAGCTCATTTAAGTCACCAAGAGCCTTTTCCAACTCTTGGATAAGGTCTATTATTTGTCTTGGTTGGCCGTTCTTCACTGGTGGAATTGCTTGCAATTCTTCAATAATCTCAAGAGCAATGGTAGCTTTGTTCCCAAAACGATTGTCCAGGACTCTGAAAATCTCACCTGATGAGTTGTATGTTGACAGGCGTAAACCCTTGGCTACTTTCTCATCAAGACTATCAAGCAATTGAAACTTCTTCACTTCTTTCGAACCAGACGGTTCACCTTGTTTCTGTAGGGCCTCCCACTCTTTCTTCCATTTGTAAAAGTCTTGTTTGTTTCCACCGAACTTTGGTAAAGCAGTGGCTTTCAGCTTTATCGCAGCTTCTGGAAGTAAGCTGCGGGCCAAGGCTTGTTGCTCTATAGCGTCCTTCTAGCTTGCTGCTTCAATAAAGACAGCCTTCTGGGATACCAGTCTAGGGAAGCACACCTCTAGCTCTCTTATACGGTAGTTAAAATCCTTTTCTTCGGCAGGTGGAGCCCAACGGTTCCAAATTTGGTGTACTTCCTTCGCCTTCTGGATCAATTTCTCCAAATTGGTGAGCATAAACTCATATGCCTCTAGAATTGTGTCTAGCCTGATGGAAGAAACACTCTTACACTCATCCTCTGCAACTTGTAGAGCTAGGGACAGTTCCTTCTCCCCATATGTGGTCCACATTGTCTCTCGGATAAGGAGTTTAGCTTCTTGAAGCTTTTGTTCACATTCTTTCTCTGTCTTCTCTATATCAGCTTTCTGAAGGTTGCTCAGCTCCTTTGCTGCAGTTGCTAAGCACTCAGCCATATAAGCAGCCTCCACGTCCTCATTTGCCTCCATAACCTTGGAGCTCTCCAGTGCAAGCTTCTTGTAATTCACCTCCAACTCCTCCTTAGACATCTCCATGTAGGTCCTCATAATATTATTTGCAAAACGGAAGAAAAGTCTCTTAACTGTAGTCCTCTTTACTTTGAGTTCATCAAGTGACTTTAATTCAGCCATTTCTCTTGGTTAGAAGACACATAGAAGATTTCAGTCTCTGGTACTAGATGGATCGGTTTTTCACTGTCAAGTGTTCTATAGTTTCATGGCTTCCCACACTTGAAAAGGAGGACTTAGAAGACGCCAGGATTTCACTCACACCTTTCTTTTATTTTCACCAGTGCATGTGAATCAGTGGTGAAAAACCTACAAATACATACAATGACATTTAATTTAAGTTAATAATTGATCTTAATGACCAACTCCATTTCTAATCTTACATATACATTTCTTTCAGAATTTTAACCATAAATTCAAACATTAAATTACTTGAATCAGTCTTTGGTTAAATCAAGCAAATACTAAACATTTTAGAGTCATATATACATTTATATATATATATTTATATACAGTACATATATACATTTAATAGGGCCATCTGTAAAGACTAGCAGTTCAAACTGTTCCTTCAATATATTCTGCATTCTTTCTTTTCTTTTTTTTTTTTTCTTAAACACAAACCAAAAAGTCAACTTGCATCTCAAGTAAGTCCACTGAATGGCTTACCGGTAGTCCTTGTTTAATTTAAGTCCTTTCCCATGGAATGCTGTTTTGGAGACTGTGTTTGCCTTTCTCAGCTCTGTTGCAAAACCAGCAAAATGGGTTGGTGGCTTCTTTATATTACCTGAGTTGAGGGTGCTGCTGATTATACCAGATTTCTTTCACCTGCTGAGAAGTGCTGCAGAGCTGCTCACTAGTGTGATCATGCACACACATCTGAACCTATGAGTATCTGCTGCGCAACACCCATAAATCATTGCAAAAATGCAGGACGAACAAAAAAAATTCACAGAACATGGTCAGGGGTCATGGAGAACAGGATCTGTGAGTTTGGTGCACAAACAATCTCGCTTAGGGGGTTAACGAGCGCCCCATCGGACAGGGGAAAATTACCCACAAGTCCCCAATCTTTGAGGGTAGAGACCCCAAAATCGAAGTGAGGGATACTGGGGGGACCCCGAATAAGAATCTGGTGTCTGATTGGACCAAAAATATTAGTAAAAAATTTCGTCTGAAAAGTCAGCCTAAAGATGGTCTGTGTGTAAGACACACAGACCACTTTGAATGAAAAGTTTGGCATCTAGTGGACACTTCCTACTGGGTTCAGACTCACCATATCTGGATATGTTGTTGTGGGGCCCCTGAGGGACACATAAGTGTTGGTCCCGTTCCACTCTGACCCAGTTTAGAGTGTTAAACAAAAGGGGGTTTTACCCCCTCTTTGTCCATAATACAAGTACCCACAGAGCCTAGGATGAAAGGTATAGAGACACAAAAGATGTATGTGCTAGATTGTGGCTTCAAGCTGATGACACACTGAGTTTTGTAACTATGGCTTCTTTTAGGGGGGAACCCTGACCCCCATTTTTCTCAAATTACAAGTACCCATAATTCATAGCATGAATGGATGAGGGACACAAAGCTCACGGAACCCAGTCAGGGGTTCGTGCTGATCAGGACCTGTGAGGTTGGTGTTCAAATGACCTTGTTTAGGGGCGCCCTCTTTGCCCAGTGGACAACTACAGAGAATTCCTAGCTGGAACATGCCAGGCAAAAAAATCCCTGCAGGCTCAATCAGAGCCTCAGGTTGTTGGGGCTCTGTGATTTTGGCCCTTCTACGACCTTGTTTAGTCACCTGACTAAACACCCCATTTTGCCTCGTACATGATTACCCAAAATTCTACACTGCAACAAGTGAGTGACACCAAACTTCCGAACTTAGTCTGTGAACTTGGGCCCTTTGGGGGCTTCCTAAGGGGGTGAACAAACCCGCCAAAGTCAAAAGGTCAGGCCTTTATTAATACAAGTGATAGATGGCCCATAATTCACAGAAGGAGCTAGAGACACAAAATTTTCAGTGTTATAGAGGGGCTCTCAGATGATGACACCCTATAAATTGGAAGCAGCTTGCATTGTCCCAGTGCACGCTATAAGGACTTAAATTTTATGGCCTGTCATATGATTTTGGTCTTTCTGCTTCCTACAGGAATGACTGAGGAAGATGAACCTGTGCCATTGTAAAATTCTGGTTAATACAAATCCAACGAGTCATCCCCCATCTTTGTGTGAGCTTCCTAGCAGACACAGGGCATCCTAGAGTGCGTGGATGGAGGCCTCACACACCAATGCAAATAGACACGGCCTCTGTGGGTTATGACATGCATGTGTGTGCCTGAAACTGCAGGCTCCTTCATATCTAAATGCCAAATATAGCCTATAAATTTTAAGGACTTAGCTTAATCTTGAAGGGAGTTATATTGCTTTGAAGTTGAAGCTTGCTGTATTTGTCTGTCTGCACATAGGGAAGATAGATGTTTCGAGCATGCAAGTGCATTTTGGCTCACAGCTTCAGGTAGGAACATCCTACAAAGATGGGCCAAATACTATTGGAAAGATCTGATTATGACAAGTAGAGAAAGCCTGGTTTCATCTCAGTATGTGCTTGCTACGAGTTGTAAAATGTCAGGAAGTGCGTGGCCCTCGAAAGCCACTGTACACGCTGTTGTATATGTATGGGCACAAAACTATGTTCACAACTTCACGGATACTTGCTTTATATAACTTGAACTTTTGAAGTAGTTGGCTTATTTCTGAAGGAAGTTATGGATTTTTCATCCTTCAACCTCTGTTCTCTTTGAGGCCTGCTCTGAGAGGTTGTACGAGTGTGTTTTGGCTCCCAGCTTCACATGGGAACGTCCTACAAAGATGATATTTTTTACAAAGATGAGTTTTTTCAATGTTGGTGCTCTACATGCGGGGTGAGACCCAATAAGTATGGCTTAAAAGGTTGCACACATGTTCATAGAATCTGTGGTTACAACGTTACCTACGTGATACACCTGTAAGCTGCAGATGCAACCAGTTGACTGTTGCCTCCTGATAAAAGCAAAATGTATAATAAATTATTTATTTTGAAATATTGAATGAAAGTTACAAAATATTACTCAAATAAATTTTCTTTCTTGTGCCTGAATAAATCAAATCTTGTTCTCTACAGTCTGTCAAGTTCAGGTGGAAGCCATTATTTGTTAATTGAACATGTTTCATTATACACCAAAGCATCTGATAACGTACAAAAAAGTCCAGTTGTTTTAAATTTAAACCTTTTTTTAATTTACTATGTCCTAGATGACTGAGCATCTTCACCAGCATACCAAAGCATCTGATTAATGACAGTTTAGCTAGTTATTAGCATCATGCAAGTCAGTGCACCAGAGTTTTAAGGGCAGGTGGCTCACTCCAGAATTAGAATAACTGAGGCATGAAATCTCCAGAAAAGGCAACTCTCTGTTAATTTTCTGTGATGTGGATCAGTGTGTGACATTCTTTCACGGGCACAAATTATCCTGAATACTAATCCTTAGGATAGCGTTTACTTCAGTCATACAGCATTTTCACATACAATACCACTATATCATATTGTATACAGTAATGTGGTGTTGCTCAAGTTATCAACATCTGATCTTTGCAGGAGATGGTGGCAACAAGGCCACAGAGAGCAAAGAGAAATCCCAGACTTGATGCCAGTTATTATTGCTCCTCAGGTGAAGACGAGGAAGGATTTCATGTTAAATATATTTATTAATTTAAAGGTGAGTTGTGAGTTTATTATGCAAGGATTTCCAAAGTTTATTACACAAAAAAAAAAAAAAAAAAAAAAAATGCTTGCTGTGAGGCAGCATCTACCAGTTGTACCAACATGCTGTCCAGAAGCTGTTATGTTGGATTTTTTTTCTTGAGAAGATAATTGTTTATCTAGATAGATACTTTATTTATGAAACAAAATGTTTCTTTATGAAACAAAATGTTTATGGATTAATCCACAAACAGTTTGGTAGTGAAGGAGTCATTCCACCACTTGACAAAAAAAACTTTTAAATAATCACAGAAATACATGAAATTAAATCAATTAACTGATTATGAAAAAAGTTAGTAATCTCAGTTTCTACTATTTGACAGCTCTGCATTGTTTAGTTTATTATTCTACTTTGTTTATTATGTGTACCTTTAGGTCAGGGTGTGTTCAGCTGCCAGCACTTTCAATAAGGAAATTTCCTTATTTAGTACAGAGGGGAAGTAATAAGTGAAAAGGAAAAAGAAAACAGATTGAAAGCTCACCATGATGCACTCACGGTTTTTATGTTTGATTTCTAGTTCAACGGACAACAGCTTTGGTATGTGACTGTTTTAAGGTGTTTTTATTTCTAAATTTGTACCAAACATAGAGACACAAACATTTTCTGTCTCACCATCAGTTAAATTAGTTTGTTATGAAATACAGTGCCAAATGAGTATTTTGAGTTGGTGGAGGCATATTCTTTGAACATGCTAACACTAAAAATGTAAAATGCTTTCCCTTACATGGTGTAATTGTTCTTGGTAAATAATGATATTTCAGTGTTGATGCTGCCAGAGAGGATGGATCATTGGGGAGACTGGTAAGCGAGGATGAGGTGAACTCAAGCAGCAAAATGCAAGTTATAAGACTGAATGGAAGATACCATCTCAGTTTTTTTTTTTTGCACTCAAAAATATTGGTCCAGGAGAAGAAATCACTTGCAATTATGGTGAGTCTGACAGGCCATAGAGAAACAAGGTATTTAGAAATGTAACAGTACTGTCCCAAGTCATTCTACCAACTTTAAAAACAATTCTGAAGGGTATTTGTAGTATACAGAGTTTCATTATAGTCAACAACATAATTGATGAGCATCGTGCCTGAAATAGCAGATTTTGCAGAGACAATCAAATACACTAATTCTACTTGAACAGTACTATTAAAAATGTCAAACTGTCACATGTAAATAGATTTATACTGACCATATATTTATAACTTTTAACTAGTACAGTACAATATATATATATATATATATATATATATATATATATACACACACACATGCATACATATAGTGTGGGTGATAATGTTTTATACTTGTTAAATAATATTGTACCATCTAAGAATGTACTTAGAAATACATATACGGTATACAGTATCACTTTTTTTGTAAAACATTGTGTAAAATAAATAAATAAATAAAAAGAGTCATGCAATACTTTGACCTTTTTTCTTATATTTTTATTGGTAGCAACATTATTTAAAAGCATATTTAAACCAGTAAAATAAGTAGGATTCATTTGTGTAATGCATGAGACTGAGCATCAGACAGTCAGCTGGCTCCGTGTGAATCAATTATTTGATATTGATTGGCTTTGACTTGCTTTGCAGGGTAACCAGTCAGACGATAGTTTGTTGATGAGCTACAGTTTAAATTGATGATGAACTGCAGCACATAAACCATTAAATAACTGTGTTTTTGTTCTAATATTTTTTCATCTCAAGACTAATTCCATAAGCCATGTTTAATTAGTTTCCATCTAAAGTAATACCAACAGTAAATGTTGATAGATGTATTTTTAAAGAATTGTAGTCTAATAGGCTTTGCATACTCAGCTCAGTATTTCAGTCTTTGCAGGGAGTAGATTTTCTGTGGTGGTGGTATCTCAGTCCAGTTCACAGTTTAGTCTTCATATGGACAGAGTAAAGAAATGATGTGTAAATACAATTTGTTTTTACAATAGCAGGGAGTGGGGTTAATGTAGTAACTCAATGAGCAGCAACTGTTGAATGACTCACTAGTGACTTAAACTTGTTGGACAACGTGTGATATTTTCTTGCAGTCTCACCTAACTCTGAGTGTTTGTGACAAATGACCAACGAGCCATGTAGTCGTATTTTGAAAGGCTCGTTTTAGAAATTCACTGCATATTTCTGTGTGTACGGCTTGCAAAACTGCATTGTTGATGTGCACATTCTGTTGTACACCTCCACCTACACTGGCTTGTTATGTAACCACAATGGTCTCCTGACCTTTAAAACAAAATTGTGCAGATTTGCTCCTGCTTTTTATTTATTATCTATCATCAATGTGGCTTTTAGGGGGCATTGAGGGCTTTAGCCTCAGACGTTTATTATTATTATTATTATTATTATTTGTCAGAGAGAAGCTCCTGTCAAGAAGGAGATGTTGCACAATTCAGTTGGGTTACAGATAACCTCGATGACTGAATATTTGAGATGAAAGTTGTTGCACTTTTTTTTCTTTTTTTTTTTTTACATAAGCGTATCCTTGCAACCACGAGGGAGTCCAGGCAGGAGGGAGTGGATGGAGAAAAGTTTCAGGAGTGATTTGGGACAAACGGGTGGCAGCAAATGTCAAAGGCAAGATTTATAAGGGAGTAGTGCGACCAGCTATGTTGTATAGTCTGGAGATTGACAAAAAGACAGGAGAAAGAACTGGAAGTAGCAGAAATGAAGATGCTGAGGTTCTCTTTGGTAGTGAGAAGGATGGATACGATTAGGAATGAGATCATCAGAGGTACAGCACAGGATGAACAACTGGGAGATAAAGTTAGAGAGGCCAGACTGAGATGGTTTGGACATGTCCAGAAGAGGGACAGTGGGTATATCGGTAGAAGAATGTTAGCAATGCAGCTGCCAGGAAAAAGACAAAGTGGAGTTGTATGGATGCAGTTAGAGAGGACATGGAGGGAGTGAGGACAGAGGATACAGAGGACAGTGAGATGGAGGATGACTCACCCCTGAAGAGAGGAGGAGACAAAGAAGAAGAAGATTTTGATTCTTAACAAAACTTTATTTACACAGATAGTTAACACAATAGTGTTAAAAAAAAGAGGTGATCAGGACAAGCTTAAAATAAAATACTGTATTTACAGGAGGAGCTTGTTGCGTTGTAGTTCTCCCTGATCAGAAATGGTGCATAAAACCTTCTGAAATCCCTACAGAAGAAGAAGAAGAAGATCCACGAAGGAGCAACGGAGCAAATGAGGTTTGTGTAAATAAAAACATTAGACTCAACACGTTCAGTGATGAAGAGATATTCAGCCCGCCATCGTTTCAATTTAATGACTGACGAAACAAGAAGGAAAGCAGGAAGGAGAAGTGAAGAGCTCTGTATGAAGTCAGAGATTTAAAAAGACGTACACCCAGTCAGACGATCCTGCCACAGCTGATGCTGAGCATGATCACACATCAGTGTTTGAACTGGGATCAAATGCAAATATGCTGATTAATAACAGAGAGGGAGAACGAAACAACACGAGGAGGATTTTTAAAATGTATTTTAAGCATTCAGCTCCACAGTGATCTAAAAACGATGGAGGTGTGAGTCACAGCTCAGTGTTTGTTTTAGGGTCACAAGTAACATTTCTATTTCACAGGTTTCCTCGCTTCAGTTCACCCTGCGTCAGTGAAGCGTGCACAAACACGGCCTTCCGAACAGCATCCTCGTCCTGCAGGTGTCAGATGGGGAGAGTTCACATGAGCTTCCCTTAATGAAGCCTGTGGGGAGCAAGGAGGATGGTTATTACAGGAGGCAGAGCGGATGTCCGTCGGGCAGCGCAGTTACCGTAATTGCTTTGTCAGTTAGCACACACTAACACAGAAAGGTGAATTTTATCTGTCGTTACAGCTGATAAGGAAATATGTTGTTTTATTTGACGAACACTGAACGTGCTAATTCTGGAGCGTGAGGGAGTTCTGATGCAATGCTGGTGGCACCACAGCCGTTTCGTTGCTTGAAACCTTTTGTTTCCAGCTTTTTCCACTCATTAGACCATCTTCTGTTTGTTGTTTAAAGTGTATGTTAAACTTTAAACCTAAAAATAGATTAAAGTCAGAATCACAAAACGGTTCAATTACAAAGTCCATGTAGATTTGGAGTGCAATCATCTCAGCGTCTCAGTTCTGAAAGCCTGCGTTTTCTCAGAACGTCCAAATTTTACTCCTCTTTTAATAGCTAAATCATAAAAATGCAAAAAAAAAAAATTGTTGGAGTTCATATGAACGTGTACAATCAAGGTGTAATGAGGCTTTAGAAGCGGAGCAGATGGCGGTGAGGAGGATATTTTTAGTGGTCTGCACACGTGTGGCCTGCTGCTTCGTATCGTCACCTTGTGGAGGTCAGAGCTGCTCGTGACGCAGAACAGTGGGAAGCTGACGACGATGACGGCGCAGCAGGTAGACCAGCTTCTTCCTGGCTCTGCTTTTCCCTCCACGTCTGCTGGTTGTTTGGTGTTGCCTTCTTCCGGGTCACTTTTTGGCTGTAAGCTTATTAGTTTGTAAAATAAAAACACAATAATTGGATTTATTTAAAAAAACATGAGAAAAAGAGAGGCAAAAAATGATGCAAATCTTTGGTGAAATCTCATGATTTCATCTCAAAACCCCCAAAACCAAAAGCTAAGTAGGCAGGACAGCAGAAAAAAAAATGTTTTCTATGTTTGAATAACTAAATGCAGTTAAAATGTTACAATTAAAAGAGAAAAAGATGTCATCACTTTGAATGATTTTTTTTTTTTCTATAAGTCTTTTATCTAAATCCTGTCTTCTTCCCTGGAAGGTCCCACCTTTGAAAGTTAGTCTCACAACTTTGTTTAAGATTTCCATGCATTATGCAAGTTTCAGTTTAACAAATTAATAAATACAGTTTAAAGACAAGGTTAAGTACAGTAATAATATAAATAATAATAATAACATAAAAACTAATGTGTGAGGGACATGTACCAACCCATTATTGTGCCTTTCTTTAGTGTTCATGGTGCATTTGCTTCTAAGACATCCACCCACCCCCCCCACCCACCCCCACTACATGCACACATAGGCCTACATAAATACACAAATATATTCAGACAGTACAGCTGAGGTTTAAGATAGTAACTTTTATGTCATGGGCTGGTTTCAAGGGTAACTGATAGCAAATATTTAATCATTTATTTTACAAAGTTTGCCCTGATACTGAAGTTCTTAGCTTACATAAGTGGGTCATTACCAAAACTTGAGCTAGAATTATATTTTATGAAATAGATAGATTGGGTACAAATTCATATTTAGCTTTAAATTGACGAATATGTGCAATTTTATGAAAATTAAAAATAAACAAAGTTGTGTTTTTTGATGTTGTGTGTTATTAAAATACCACAACTTTCTGAAAGGTTTCTCAGAACAGGTCTTCACAGACAGTACAAGTTTCATTCATTCTTTCATTCGTTCATTTGCTTGCACGCTTGTTGCAGTCTCCGGTGCGGCCGTCAGGGGGCGCTGCAGCGCCACCGGGCCAGGTGCAGATAATAACAAAATGCAGAAGCAGAAATTTGCTCTCATCTTTTCAGCTAGCCCAGTGAAATGGCAGTGATCGAATACTAGTTGTAGCGATTACATAATCTTATCATTAAGCTGTTTCTGTGAGTTTGTTGCGTCTTTCGCAGGCGAGGAAGATACTTGAAGCGGCGGTCGCCTCGAAGAGACGACTCGGTTGTTTCCACCCACTGACCGGACACCAGGAAGATAAGGTAGCCTGCTGGCTAACATTAGCATAGCGCTATTAGCTTCGTCAATGCGCGGAAGTTTATACATAACTGGGTATTTTTTTATTGTAAATTCCACACAATATGATGTGCTGTATGATTGTGTTTTGTTACGATGTATTTGATTTGAATTGGTGTCTGTTATTAACGACAGTCACGTTGGCTTCCTGTAAAAGTGAATGAGGGTACATGATTGATGGAGCACATCGCTGTTACATCCTGTATTTTCTTGACATTCAGCATCTTGGTCTCGTCCTTGCCTGATACAAAAACTAGACCTTGCACCAGGAGTATTCAACTAAATTGCTCAGTGGGGCACAGTTATTGAAAGCCAACAGCTCATGGGCAGGACATTCAGCAATTAAAGTAATATTTTAAATAAACCAAATACAGTATTGCATTGATGGGTTACCCTTTAAATTTATTTATTTTGCTGCACTGAACCTTAAAGCCAATGAACAAAATCTAAAAGTGTCATATAAAAAACTACATTTCAAGATTTTTTATTATTTGCAATAAAGGTAGTGATATTCAAATGTGATACAATATTAAATACAAAAATGACAGACAGTGCTCCTATTTAACACAAATAATATTCTGACATCTTTGACTTCCAGCAGGCAGGATGGCTGAGCCCGAGCTCCTGCTAGACTCCAACATCAGGCTCTGGGTAGTGTTACCCATTGTCTTTATCACCTTTCTGGTTGGGGTGATTCGACATTATGTGTCCATTCTTCTTCAGAGTGACAAAAAGTTGACATTAGAGCAGGTTTCTGACAGGTAAATATGTACACTTTAAGTAAATGTTAACTAAACAATGTCATTGCAGTTGGTACGCAATAATACTGCATGTGCGTCTGCCTGTCTGATTCCAGCCAAGTTCTTATTCGAAGCAGAATTCTGAGAGAAAATGGAAAATACATTCCCAAACAGGTAGGCGATTTCCATTTAGTGTACCGGCACTCTTTATTTATAAAACATTTTTCACACCTACATCACAAAACCTTCAACTTTTGGCCATGTTCAATCAAACCTTTCTGTCCTTTCAGCCAAAATGGTTTTTTTTTGCAAAACAATTTTAAGTCATAGTGACCTGAGAAAACTTGTTTTTTTTTTTAGCTATTTACTTAAAAAAAAAGATTTAAATGGAAATTTAAGAAACTTTTAAAAATGTAATTAGTCAGTTTTTGAATTTCATCATTTTCACAGCCATACCTATTATTCTTGTAGAATTTTTGAAAAGTCCTCCAATGAATAGTTAAAAAAAAAAAAAAAAAAAAAAAAAACTTTTCTGCACATACCGGTATTTGAATTTTTGTTGTAACTGCAATATGTGAGAAACTGTTCATTAATATTTTTCTGTGTTTTAGTCCTTTTTGATGAGGAAGTTCTACTTCAATAACCAGGAGGATGGATTTTTTAAGAAGACCAAAAGAAAGGTGGTTCCACCTTCTCCCATGACAGGTACACCTTTGTATGTGAAGCACAACATGAGATGTTGCAGTCATCTGTGACATACAGTGAACCAATAAAATACTCTTTTTGAAAATAAATAAATAAATAAAGCTGTTTGGACATACAGTATACTATTACCAATTTAAATTCAGTCTGTTCTAACATCCCAGAAACAGAACAAAATAACGTATATTTATTATTTTTAATCAGCAAAAGTTTTTCATCACTCCAGCTCTAAGGTCATAGTCATAGTTCAAGGTCGTACAAGGTATTTGCTCATCCAGGCCATTGCTATAAGATTGTTGTGTAATAGTTTGTCGACAGGCATATTATGTGCTGTTTGCAGTACTCATACCGGTAGTTTATGATTTCTACCTGTAAAAAATAAATGATCTCATTTTAAACAAACATGTAAGTTTAAACAAAACTACCAGCAAGAGAACTCTCAGAATTCATCCAGCAGATACACGTGATCAATAACTGTGGACAAGTCACATTTTTGAAATTTTATCTCTACTACGTTTCAGCTGTTTCAGTTTAAAGTCACAACATAGTGGAGGCGGCTGTGGCTGAGTGGTCAGAGCAGTCGTCCTCCAATGCAAGCTTGAGGGTTCGATTCCACCAGTGGTCACATGCTGAAGTGTCCCTGGGCAAGACCCTGCCTTCGATGTGTGGCCCATCAGTGTATGAATGTGATAAAGCTCTGATTATTCTTTGTATAGATATAGTAGAGTGCTGTATGAATGGGTAAATGAACTGTATTTATTTATTTTATTTTAACCAGAAACAATATTTCCATTTAGGATTTCTTTTTTTAAATCTTTTTTTATTGTAAATGTCCTTTGGAAGTGTGTCATTGAAAACTCTTTGCTTTGAGAGGAGCGACTTACTACTTTACCTTTTTTACTTGTCACAGAACAAACTGTGATACAACAAACCCTTATAAATGCACAACTCTTAGGAATAAGGCTAAGTAGTGGTGGCAAGGGTAAAAGTAAGATTCACTTTTTGTCGCCACGTTTGTGGGGGGGGGGGGGGGGGGGGGGGG
>JARVGS010001636.1:28697329-28708982 GCA_031762315.1 Hypsolebias antenori | reverse complement strand
TCACCCCTCCTCTTGTGTGAATAAAAGGCACTGCCGGGCTGAGCAATTTGGATTTCTGCTGGCAACAAGTCTGAAACGTAGTTTCAGACTGGTTGAAAGCGATCTCCCACTTCGATCAGTTATATGATTAATTTGAACACTTCTTGCTGTTCTTGTGTGGTTGTTTATAGTGGTGGGTGTGTGTTTGAAAAATCCCCATCAATTGGTGTTAGCCAGAAAAAAAAAAAAAAAAAATCTGTGGTGTCAAAAACACAAGAATTAATCTTCAAAAAACACAAGGAATTGTAAGGAATATAGGGTGTATAAATCTACAAAGAGCAGACCGTCCTCACACACTGAGTGACCGTGCAAAAAGGAGAATAGTGAGAGGCCACCAAGGCACGTTGTGACCACTTTAAAGGTGATACAAGCTTCAGCAGGGAGAGTCGCCCAGGTTCTTCACCAGTCTAGCTTTATGGGAGAGAGACAGAGACAATCACTGTTGAAACCTACATTAAATCACGACTAAAGCCTGTCTATTGTTTCGAGATTATAATAGAGATTTTAATATGAATTTGGAATATTCACATGTCCCATATTCCTTCCATATCTTGATGATGGATTTAACAGAACTTGTGGGAAAATTTAAGGCCTTGTCGATCTTTTTTCAGTAAACATTTGTCAATGTTTCAATTTCATTTTGACAAATTCTTTATTAAAAAAAGGCCAGTTTATGACTTATGTTAACAATAATTAATTTTTGAAAGCAACAAAAGCAGAAGACATTGAAGGGGTCATGAGTTTTCTTTAGAAGGAATGTATTTGTTAAACATAAAAAAGTATAAACTCAGAATACAGATTATTATGGTGTTAAAATGTGGTAATAAAAAGTGTTGATGTAAACTAACACATTTACATGTAATAAGATTAAGTCAGGTCCTCTGGATGGATATTTCTACTGCATTTGCATATTATTGGGAAAAAAAATGCAGAGTTCAGAAAATAATTAACTAAACCATCAACGTCTTAGAAAAGTGTAGTGATTCAGTATTAGTTTTCATAGTGTTATTTGATTGCAGAATCTTGTTTTGGAGAAACAGTTGTTTTGTAAGCCAAAAAACAACAACAGCAAATAAAACCCCCATTAAAAACAGGCACTGACTTGGCTAGCCCCTGACTGGCCTAGACAATCTGCTCAGTTAAATAGTCAAATTACTATTTTTATATACAGTATGAATGTTTCTGTTCACTTCCCTGAGATGACTTCTGTTGTGACTTAGCGCTATATAAATAAACTGAATTGAAACTGAATTGAACTGACAAAGTCGTTAGTCTCTCTCCACATTCTGTTCTGATATCACAGCTGATAACCAGTGACGTGCAGTCAGGGAAGGCAGGTGGAGGCAGTGCCTCTCCTGCCATCATGACAAGTAAAATACTAAGAATGATAAGAGAAAATACATTTAACCACTTGACTGTTCTATAAAACTGTTTTCTGAATTATTTCAACACTTGAATGGTCAAATCACAGAATTTACACATAGCATGTTCAAACAGATGCACTGGGTGAGGCAGTGTAGTGCTCTGATTCACCTGTGGTAGCGCTGTGTCATATACAATATATGAAGTATGCAGTTTGTGCATGCCCATTGCTGTCTCTCTTTATATCACCAATATACATGTTTGATTACTACACATGTGCTACACATGTTGATGTTCTACAGTCTAATATTGAATGAATGTGTGTGACATATTTTTGCTTTCTATTCGGTCATAAATGCATGATTAAAATACGTACACAGGGTGAGGAAGAAAGTACTGTGCTTCACCGATAGGGGGCAGTGCTGCCCCATAGGGACAATGAAACAACGCTGTGCGTTCTTCTGTTATGCAGAGGGGCTGGGGTGGAAGTTCATATCTCAAAACTAAAGGGTTTTTCTAAACTCAGTATCATTTTTCCAAACTCGTTCATCTTAAAATAAAGGTAAGATAATACATGTTTTTTTTAATTGTTTAAAAAGACAGGAATATGGAGTTGATTAAAGCATAATTAGATGTATTTTTAAAAGAAATGAAAAAAAAGGCTAAATTGAAACATAAGCTTCTATTTTAGGTTCATATAAGTGAACATCTGATTCCAGATGAGAAAGTGTCTCACTTGTCACAAACCTCACCACACGTCATTGGTGATAAGGTACTACTATTTGACAAAACATTACTTCAAAGATGACAGGATTATCCCTTTCTGACGCATTTCATTTAACTTTCAGTTTTAGTACTAAAACTTCAAAGTTTTTCTAGAGTTTTGAAGTGAAAAGAAATGAATTACCCTCAGCAGTTTCTGTGAGTAACAGAACCACACAGCCTACATTTAATGACATTTTATCTTTTTTTTCTACTCGTCTAACCCTCATGTATGTGTGTGTGTGCGCACGCGCGTGCGTGTGTGTGTGTGTGTGTGTCTGTGTGTGTGTGCGTGCGCAGCCTGCAGCGTGCCATAAATCAGTCAGGACCTGAACATCTGAACTAAAGTGTTTTGAAGCCTGGAGCCTCCAAGCTTTGTGGTTTAGGATCCCAGATGTGTTTGAAATCAAACATTTTTATGCCACAGCTATGTACCAGGTACATTTTTTTTTAATTCCATTAGTGCAAATAAAATCCACTGCAGCTCATAAAACATTGAAGGCAACACAATTAGGTCAGGGCTAAATTGGCCTTTTTGAATATTTTGGTTGATTGGACAGGGGAGAGTGTACCTGGAGAAATCATACTAACACAAGATAATAAGAACAACTTTATCAATAAACTAATGTATTATTTATCTACAACACACAAGTTGTGCTATACACAAGTTTTCATAAAAGGAAATCAAATTACATTAGATGAAAGTTGTCACTGTAGGCTGAACATTTTATTTAATTTTTTATTTTATTTAATAACCCACACCCCCCCATTTTTAACCCTAAATCTTGACATAGGCCACAGAGTGCCATCCTTTTATTGTAATTGTGTGTTTTTCATTTCAAATTTATTCAGTACCAGCTAAATAGCAAATGTTTCCTTTAATGTTGTATTTGTCCCTTTCTTTTTTGCAGTTACTGTCAGACTGTTTGACTCTTTTTTCCAGTAGAAAATGCTATAAATGGAATGAGATATATACTGTATATATACAGTTTAAGATTTATTTGTCATTCGCACCACATGTGGTACATGTGGCAGAATGAAATTGTGTACACAGGGTCCTAGTTACATCCAACAATGTTATACCGTATTTTCCAGGGTTTAAGTCACAGTTTTTTTTCCTAATTTGCATGTCCTTCGCCTTATACAGCGAAGCAACATATTTATGGATTTTTTTCCCATATTTTAGACAAATTTTTGGCTAAGATATGACCATTTCAATTCATTTTAGGTGCAGTACCACTTTCGGCCGCTAGGGGCATAGCGCAGTACCACTTTCAGCCGCTAGGGGCGCAGCGCAGTACCACTTTTGGCTGCTAGGGGCGCTAAAGGGCCCTCTAGGCTTTTGACGACTACCTGTGTACCTGTATGTGTACGGATATTTTAGAGCAAAAAAAGTCCTGCTGATGGACATCATGCTGCAATTTAAAGATACAATTAAACTGTTTAACTCCATTCCTGCCATCATCCTGGGAGGCTTGACAAAACTGCAGCCTCTGGACATTTCTGTGAACCGGGGCTTCAAAGCAGCTCTGCGCCGCCAATAGGAGGAGTGGAGAGCACAGCTTCATTGCTACAGGATGGATGCACCATGCGACAGTCCAGCAGGTTCTTGGATGGATGGATGGATGGATGGATGGATGGATGGATAAAGCTGTACAGTCACCAAAGAAACGATCCATTCGTGGTTCAGGAAGGCTGGGATCTTAGCTGGAACTGGAGCTGGAGCTGAGGCGGAGGAGGACTCCGACAGCACAGGGGAGGAAGATGAGGCAGTGCTACATCATCTTCCTCAGGAGTTCGCAGAACTGTTCACCAGCGACACAGAAGATGAGGAATTCAACGGGTTTGAATAAAAAATAAATAAATCGATGTTTCTGTCATCATTATGGGCAGGTGAGCGTGTGGTAATATTAAAGCAGTTTATTTCATCTGCGTCATTTTGCCATGTTTTAACCGTCAAAGTGAATTTATTAAGAAAAAGTTAAACTGAGACACACTTTTGCTATAATGTCGAGCAAACAATTTTTTTAGGTGTTTATCTTGTTAAATTTTAAAGAAACGCTGTGTTTCCATTTGCTGCACGTGCCCGTTCTGTTGCAGATAGGCAGCAAAACTATTTTTTAAATTCAGCTGATTTGACCATTACATTCATTTATTAAGGAAAAGTTCAGCTCAGATGCACGTTTACTATAATGTCAGCAAACAAATATATATTTTTTAGGTGTTTATCTTGTTAAATTTTAAAGAAATGCAGCGTTTCCATTCGCTGCGTGTGCCCGTTCTGTTGCAGATAGGCAGCAAAACTATTTTTTAAATTCAGCTGATTTGACCATTGTGTTCATTTATTAAGAAAAAGTTCAGCTCAGACCCATGGGGTGTGAATGGAGAATCTTCTTTTGGGAGTGACCATTATACGATCAGTACTATGATTAATGATAAAAGTATAAAACAAAACGATGTTATTGAGTCTAGCTGGTGCTTTAGAAAAGCTAATTGGGAAATTAATCTAAATCAAATCTTGAGCATGCATCAGGCTAATTGGGAAATGTTTAAAACAATATGTGAGGAAACAATAGACTTACTGAATCTTAGTGAAAATATAGAAAAATGCAATGAAAAGGTAACTAATCACATTCTAAATGCAGCTAATTCTAGCATAGCCAAAGTAGTTCTGAAAAACAGGTCTAAAACAGTACCGTGGTAGATTGAAGAATGCAGTAATGCAATTAAAAAGAGAAATTCAGCTTTAAAAAGGTTAAAGCACAATATGAATACTGAAAACCTAATAGATTACAAAAAGAAAAGAGCAATAGCTCGTAGGATAATAAAGGATGCAAAAAAGAAAACATGGAGGGAGTACTGTTCTGAAATAGGATATAAAATAAATCTTAATCAGGTTTGGTTAATGTTTAAAAAAATGACCGGAAGAAGAAGTGAAGTGAAAATTCCAGTTCTGATTGAAAACGACGACATAAAGGTCTCAAATAAAGATAAAGCAGATACATTGGGAAAGGCATTTGCTATTATTAGTAATGGTGATCATTTAGACCAAACTCATAGGGTGCAGAAAGAGATAAAACTGAAGCCATTTATAAATGTGGATCAGAAGAAAAATAAATCATGGCTGCCTCTGGACAAAAAACTAACTATGAAAGAACTTAAGTTGGCATTAAAGGACACTAGAAATTCAGCCCCAGGCGAAGATGAGATTTGCTATGTTATGTTGACATCTTCCAGAATCATCATTAAGAATAATTTTGAAATTATTTAATCAAAAATGGACTGAAGGATCAGTACTACGTTGGAAGAAAGCCATCATTTTTCCATTTAATAAGCCAGGAAAGGATCCTACAATCCCCGACAATTACAGACCAATTGCATTAACTTCTCATTTATGTAAATTAATGGAAAAGGTTCTGGTAAACAGATTGGTGTATTTCATTGAAAACAAGACATTATAAACAAGTGCCAGAGTGGATTTAGAACGGGCAGATCTGCAGAAGATGCTTTAGTTAGAGTTTGTACTGATATAGAGAAAGCTTTAAAACAGAAAGAGATCATGATAATAATTTTCTTTGATATTGAAAAGGCTTATGATTCAATGTGGAGAGAAGGTCTGCTCATTAAATTAGAAAAATGGGAATAAACGGGAGGATATTCAATTGGATCACTAGTTTCTTAAGGGACAGAGATCTATTAGAGTTAAAGTAGGGGGAGATCTATCAAGAAACTGTAAAATAGATAACGGCACTCCACAAGGGAGTGTGATTAGCCCAATCCTGTTTAATCATATGTTTGCCAATCTGGACAGGGGTATTAAATCGTCACTATATGCTGATGATGGAGCAATGTGGATGAGGGGTAGAAATGCTACATATATAGCCAAATGTATGACCAAAGCAATAAATTGGGTAGAAAGGTGGTTGTATGAATGGGGCTTTAAATTGTCAGTACCCAAATCTAATTATATGGTGATAACCAACAAGAAGAAAATTAATATCAGCCAGTTCTTACTATATGGGCAGCCATTGAAACAAGTTAATGAATTTAAATATCTAGGAGTTTGGTTGGATAATAAATACTCATGGCAAACTCAGTTGAATCAGATTGAAACTAAACGTAAAAAGTAATTAATCAAAGCAGTGGCAGGTAATGACTGGGGAGCGGAAAAAACATATTTATTATATTTATACAGAGCCTTTATGAGGTCAAAAATAGATTACGGCTGTATAGTATATGGAGCTGCAAATACAACTAAACTAAAAAGATTAGACAGACTTCAATCAAGCGCTCTCAGGCTATGTGTAGGAGCAATTGAAACGACACGTCAAAGCAGTACTGACAGGTGAAACACCGCTAGAAACGCAAAGTACTAAATTGTCACTTACCTATGGATCAAACTCAAAGGAAATAATGTAGGAAATCCGGCAGCAATGACTATTAAGAACTGCTGGGAGTATAATAAGTATCAAAGAAGAGGATTTGGATGGACAATAAACAAATTAGCAGAATCGTATGGAATACTTCATAAAGACTTTGCCAGGAGTAACCCGATCAGTGTTATTTCTCCCTGGTTAATGCCTGAAACTTCAGTAGACATGAAACTAATGGAATGGTAAAGTGAATGGAAAGGAAACGAACTAGGAGTGAAAGCAAACAGATTAATCAAAGAATCAACTGTAATTACTTATAAGTTTATACTGATGGTTCAAAAAACACAAAGGGAAGGGTGGGAATAGATGTTTATATACCTGAATTCGAAGTAACTATTGTCAAAAGAATTACAGACCACTTATCAGTATACATGATGGAAATGGTTGCAGTGATATTTAGTCTGGAATGGATTGAAGAGGTTAGACCAGAAAGGGTAGCAATTTTCACCGATTCAAAAGCAGTAATAGACAGTATTCAATCAAATAGAAACAGTAGGAAAGACCTCACATTAGAAATACAACATGCTTTATTTAGATTATACAGAAGAGGAATTGACATTCAATTTTGTTGAGTTCCAGCACATGTAGGGGTGGAGGGGAACGAAATGGCAGATGATCTTGTCAAGTCGGCGCTGAAGAAAGAAATAATTGTTAATGTTCCTCTTGGGAAAGGAGAGGGCAAGTCGATGTTTAAAAAAACAAGAGACAGAAAACTGGCAAAAAAGTTGGAATGAGGATAAGAAAGGAAGGAAATATTACAAGGTTCAGAAATCAGTTACAATAACTAATATTAAAGAAAAAAAGAAGAAGAGAGGAGATAATTATTATGAGATTGAAGGTTGGACATACCTTTCTCAATGATACCATGTTCATGTTGGGGAAAAGACCTGATAATAAATGTGAGAAATGTGGAGAAATAGAAAGTGTCACTCATGTATTGATGACATGCATTACGTATTCATAGGAAAGGGAGAAACTGATTAGAAAAGTCAAAGAGGTAGGAAGAGTATGGAGCATAGAAGGGCTACTAGGAACAGAAGGGGATAGAGATAAGATAATGTATGTAAGAAAAGCTCTATACATGTTTTTACAAAACATCAAAATCAAAAGTAGAATTTAGGGACAGAGGCCATGAGCTGCACACTCATGCTCAGTAGGTGGCGGTATGCACCTGAACGCTGTTTGCAATCCGCCAATAAATAAACTGAAGAAGAAGAAATAGGAGGAGCTAGCAGTGACGTTGGCAAAGTGCGTGACGCGTCACATTCATTGGCGCGAGAGTTTGTTTTGTATCTCCGGACATCTGTTAGCTCGTTAGCTTGTCAAAGTATGTTTCTTTATCAATACGTATTCTAAATGATTCCGTCAGCTAACAACACCACATCGATGTAGCGCCACATACTAAACGGACGTTTGTGTAATGTGTTGAGTTTACAGTAAATGTGTAGAAGGTTGTTAGCTGCCTTTTTTCATAGTAGTGACTATGCTAGTTTAAAATGTATATGTACCGGTAGTTTTAACACGTTTCTCTCCTTTATGTTTTGCTAGATGATGCGCAAAAAGCGACGCGCTTCGGTAGAAAAAGGAGAAGGAACAACAACCAGTGAGTTTACTGGAGACACAGCTTCTCATGCACAGCTTATATTTAGTAATCTCACTAAACTGTGGAGAGTATCATCTGTAATTACTGAAACATGTTCTTCAAAGAAGACCTTTTACTGTTTTCGTGCAACAATATTCATAACTGTGGTTTTTAATGCGTTGTTTTCTGTTTCCAGAAGCCAAGAAGAGTTGCAGCACAGGCCGTCAGCCTAAAGAGGTGGCAGTTCCAGAGGAAACAAATCAAAGCGTTTTTGGAGAATTTGTGAGGAAGGCAGGCGTCACCTTGAAAAACGACGGCACATCCAACGAGATTGGTAAACCCACGTTCCAACAGCACGTTTAATCTGAAAATAAAGTTGGATTTTCACTTGTTATTTCATCTCTTCAAGCTGTTGACCAGGTCGTTTTTCAGAAGCGGATACAGCAGCAGCTACAGAAGAGCCCCAGGTATCCCGGCGTGAGTATCAGCCTTTCTCTTAACGCTGAGCTTCATGTTGATGTAAGAGCATTTTCTTGTTTTTGATGTGGCTCATACTTAAATTGTTTTTAGATCCTGCAGGAGTTCGTGACTGGGCTGGAGGCTTATATTGAGAATCCCGACAGGTTTAGGAGCTGCCTCCTGCCATGCATTCCACAGCTGTCTGATGGGGACTCCAGGTAATGATCATTCAAACATCAGCTTTTTGATGTGATAGGAACATGTTTGCCGTCACAAAAGACTGAAAAGTGCTTTTATTTCTGTTGCAGTTCTGTTAGCTCTTTCCAGGAGAGCCTACTGAGAATGTTACTGGGCATTGAAATGCTGCAGGTTGGATTTAGCTTTTTTTTATACATAGGAAATGTTAAAAACAGAATTATCGTTTATTTGCAAGAATATCTCAGGGACTGGCTTAGTTCAGTGGTCAGTGGCATTGTCTTTTGATCCTGAGGCTGTGAGTTTGAGCTCATCTAGCATCAGGGAAAACACCCAGTGTAAAACAGTGGCCAAAGCTTCAATAAAAGTTTTCTCACTGCAGCGACCACTGTAGAAGGGAGCTGCTTAACGAAACACATTTTTCACAAGAATATATTGTGGTAAAGTGACTACTTTCTGCTATAAGAAATAGTGTTGCTGTGTTTCTTTTGGCTGCTCCCTTCTGTAGGGGTCACTCTCTTCCCATTGTAAACTGGGCTTAAACTGCATCCTTAGAAAGTACAAGACTGTACTACAAGGCTGCAGCACTGACCACTGAGCTACCGCTGTCCCTATAAGACACACTGCATGCTTACAAATACCTAATTGTATGTTTTCCCGCAGACTTTCATCATCACCACTTTGCTTGAGAAAGTCCCTGAGTTTATGCTTGAAGGGTTAGTATATTTTTAACAGTCATAAACAGTTTATGTATATTTATTACTTTCTCTTAATATTTAATCTACTTTGCACCATAGCGCTGCTGACGGAGGACTGAATATCCCACGCATGATTATTAACCAGCTCAAATGGTTAGACAGAGTTGTAGACACCAAGGTAATATTTGTGTTATGACACTTTAACACCTACAACACCTGTTGGGGTTATTAAAGGTTTCTATAGATTTGGTCTGCAGTCGTGTTTTTTTCTTGTATGCGATGATATAATTGTATATTTCTGCTTCTTCTTACAGGAACTGTCAGAGAAGTTGATGGAGCTAGTGTCAGTAGCACCGGTGGAGGTCCAGCGGGACATTATTACCAGTTTACCAGAGATACTGGAAGACTCCCAGCACAATGATATTGCCAGACAGCTCAAGTATGTACTGTAACATCTCTGTTATTGTTTGTAATTACTGTATTGAAGTTTTAAAGATTTCCTCGCTGCTCTCTAGCACGTTACTCCAGGAGAACACCCAGCTGACAGTTCCCGTCCTGGATGCCCTCTCCAGTCTCAGCCTCATGTCCTCTTTGCTGTCAGAGGTGCAGTTTTATTCCTTCGATGCTCAAACACAAATATGTACACACACAGGTCACTATGCTGTGACTAGTTACCGTCTGCTCTTTCAGGTCCGAGAAGCCGTCATGGCCACGCTCGCCGCTGTGCAGCTAGAAGACCTTCCTGTGGTGGTCAAGTTCATTCTGCACTCTGTCTCGGCCTCTGATGCTTCTGAGGTTTGATTTCTCCTCGTTTCCTTCACATTTCACACTTTTAAAAGAGCATACTGTATACACACAGCAACTCCTTTGTTTTTTTTGTATTTCAAAGTTTGGCATGTGCATCTTGTGTGCAGGTGGTGCGTAGTCTCCGTAAGAAACTACAGCTGGAGCAGTGTGTTCTGCCTCCCGTGCTACAGACCTCTCAGAGCCGCATGAAGAGCAAAGGAGCCGCAGTGTAAGAAACAGCTGTCTAAATATTGGTTTGGCGCAGAATAAAAAGTTCCTGAATCTGTTTTTGTTTTTCTCCCTTGAAGCAGGTCTGGTTCTACACCACCAGCTGGCAGCAGTCAGGACAGTGTTACGCTGGTACTGGACTGCATAAAGTCAGCGGTGCGCTTCCAGAAAACCATCTCCGAGGCTTGGCTGAAGGTGTGTTGTTGATACGTTACCATCAAAGTTATTTATAGAGCACAATTACAATCAACCAAAATTAATGCAAGCACTTTACACTTTTGCTATACTATTTAAGATGTCAATCAATTTTAGTCACTCGATTCAACAAATTCATCATCAGTTTTCAAACACATTCTCTTATTACTGTACATGAGTGAAGAGGGCGCAGGAAGAAGAAAGTCTTGTATAGACCCGCCCCCTTTCTCAATAATTACAAAAATTTCATGATGACCATATACATTAAATCTACAATACAAGTTGTAAACAGCACATCACTCTCCCCATTAACAACTCAATAGTGTATAAGAGTCAGTCATTCTTTTCTTATAAAGTGTTTTGAATTGATTTATTGTAGAGCATTTTTTCCAACTCTTCATCCAAACTGTTCCATAATTTTACTCCATGCACTGAAATGCATTAATGTTATATATAAAATATAATAAATAGGATAATAGCACAAAACTGAATAAAAATAACAATACAGACATAACTCTTTTAGGGTTTTCACTCTAAAGAAGTTTATAAACCAAAGGAAAAATAAATGTTCTGAAAATGTTTTCTTGTTTGGTGCATAAAAAGTCTTGGTGATTCAGGTTTTTTTTTTTTAATATTTTCTTGCTGATTCTGATTTTTATTTATTTATTAAATTGTTAAATATAGATGAAAAACATTAACAAAGTACAGTGTGTATAATATAATAATAATCATTATTATTTACTTTATAGGCAATAGAGTCAGTGGATGAAGTGGAGAACCACAAGGTGAGTTTGAAGAACTTTTCCTGAGATGCTTGGCTTCATTCTAGTATAATAGCAGGTAGTCCTCGGGTTACGACGGTCTCGTCTTACGACGTTTCGTAGTTACGACGGCATCTCCCTTATTCACGTTAC
>JARVGS010001636.1:28671839-28683455 GCA_031762315.1 Hypsolebias antenori | reverse complement strand
CCCGTAGCTCAAACGGGGGCCGAGCAGCGAGCGTTTGAATATTCGATTTTTGACCTATTTCTATCGCCCGCTGCTGTCATGTCGTCACTGGGGCGGCGGCCGTAAACGCGAAATGCCGTAAACCGATGACGCCGTAAACCGAGGGTTACCTGTAAACACTTTTTTTTCTGAACAGTGCCTGTAACACAGCTGGTTAAAAAAAAAGTACACTAGCCTACTTCAATATCTTCAAGCTTCCCTCCTGCTCGCAAAAGTTGCTCTGTGAGCATGTGAGACTCACATGCTCTGCCCCCTCCCATTCTCTCCTTCCGTCCTCTTTCATTGGGTCGACTGTGACCTGTTCAGTAATTCACTGGTCAGATTTTTGTTTTATTTTTAATTTTTGTTTATACAAGTAGTCTCATTGAGTCACAAGGACCCACCCCCCAAGAGAGACGTGTATTGGGCAGCTATGTGAGCGCCCAAGTGTGACGAAGCTAAATGTGTATGGCGGCAGGAAGCTCGGTAGCCCGTCAATTCCACGCCCCCCCATAAATTAGTTGCAGCATTTTATAAACCACAGGGTTCAAAGACTGTGAAAAAGTAGCGGCTTTCAGACCGGAAAGTACGGTAGTTGTAATAAAGATTCATCCTGTTGAAAATTAAAGTCTAATTAAAAATAGTCTTTTTGCAGAAATTTGTAAATAAAATATTTGCTCACACTAATCACTTTTTTAGTGATTAGGATTAATGTGATGATTTGCTTTTAAAACATCTAGCTTGGGAAAACTAAGGCTATACAGTATATATATATTTTAAATATAGGCAATAGTCATAGAGTCAGCTGTCTAAATGAGGCAGAAAGACGTCTTCCATACACAGTGAACTTTTAAACATTCATGGTGTAAAGCAGCTGAAACTGTAGAGGGAAGCGTTTTTAAATAATGTCTAGTCTTTATTTTTATTTTTTTATTTTTATTTTTTTAGTAAATTCCAGAAACATAAGTTCTGTCACTTCAAGCTGGTGTAAAATTATAAAGACATGATTTTTAATCAAATATCTTTGTGGTTTCCTGCAGGACCAGGAGAATGACTGAGGAAATTCCCAAAAAGACACAAAACCATGATGTGGATCAAGATGAAAACATGGATGACTCTGAGTAATGCTGAGAACTGTTTGATTTCTAGTTTTCTGACCTTTACTAAAAGCTCATTTAAAGTTCACACATTTAGGTTTTTAATGCAGTTTAAGGGGCTTTAGTGGCACTTTCTATGGTGATAAAAATAGCACAACTGTAAACATATTTTATTGTATTTTGTGTACCTTTCATGAATGTGGCCATAACATTTTAAGAAAAAAAGCATTTATAGAAAAACTTATGCAATTTATACATGTAACTGGTAAAATGTCCTAATGGTTGTGTATAGATATGGATGTTTGATGAGAATAAAATGTTATTTCATGCTTAACACAAAAATAGAATCCTACATAAACAATTTTTACACATTGTAACATATATTGTTTTTTTTCCGTTGAACACGGTAATAAAACAGATTTAATCTGACTGATTAGATTCTATGAGAACCTCTGAAAAGTTAGGACCTTACATTTTCACTTTTTGCACAGCAGTCATTGAGAGGCTTTTATTTCACAGCCTGTTATATAGTAGATTAATTTGTCATGTCAATGAGATTTTCCCTTGGTAAGGAAAATACCGTAATAAAGAAGTTATGGAGGCTCAGGCAAATTAGTTGTTTAGCTTCTATAAGCATAAACGTGATTTTCTAAACCTGAAACATTTCTAATCAATTATTTTAAAATATCAAATCAGTCAGAGGTTGTCAACAAATTTTAGTGTAATAAAGTGAAAATGACTGTTGGGCCTGTAGAACCTGCTTATCCATTTATTGCTACACAACATTTGGTGTTTTCATTGATCTGTGTGAAGCTTTATCTGACAGTTATTACTCAGCATATGTTGGCAGATTTTTTTTAAATAGCAGTCAATGCAGCTTTAAAACTGAAAGCAGGGATATAACCTGGTAAAAGTGTTAACTCACTTTTTTAAAATCTGTAATAAGTGGCACTCAAAACTAGAGATCAGATCCTTCATGTTCTGCTTACCTTATTAAAAACACATTTCACACATGATCAGATTGTTAGCTATTGAACAAAACCCACTAATATATGTTAAAATAAATTGTCACTTTAATCTATCCCTTAATAAAAATATACAAAATGAGGAAATCAATAATAGAGCACAGAAAGCTCGTCATGACCCTGTTTTCTTTTGATCTTCTGAACACCTGGACGAAACCATATTGAAATGGCGAGGGGGGAGGATATTCAACGAAAATACGTAGCACGCTCCATTTCCGATTCTTATAATTTTAGCTAGGCACTGTTGATTAATAATTTAAATAGCTCGAACATATTGTATTATATCGCCTTAATTAAAACAAAAACAGTAGTTTTTGAATCTGTACAGTTACGCCTTGTACCCCCCCGGGACTGAAACAAATGGTTTGTCCGGGAAGCGTGTTCCAGTGTTTGGGGAAATACCACAAACTAACTGACTCAAGTGCTTTGGGGTTTTTATTTTATTTCGGTTATTTAAAACGTAAAAGCAGTTTTTAAACTGCAGTTTTTTTATATTACGTTTTTTGTGTCGTGTGGAGTACCAGGGCACCGGTTTCAGCGCGTGTCGATATTGGCTTTTAACAGAAACTGCAGATTTGCTGTTAACTGCAGTAGCGCGAGCGAGATGTCCGATTTGATCCTACTGCTCCTGATAATTGTCCTTCTGGTGTGTCTGGTGGTGACAGTCGGGGCGCTGCTGGTGTACTCGGGTCTCCTGTCAGATGTTGTTATTAAAACCGGACCCCCTCCTATCAGAAATGTCACCATAGCCTATAAGTTTAAGGAAGGCTCGTACAAAGACTGCGGGGCTGCCTACACGGAGAGCTGCAGCGTCGGGCCGAAGCTCCACTCCATCGGTGTCTTCTACGATGACCCCAAGCAGGTGAGACCCGCTGACCTGACCTCAAGATGACCTCTGTGTTCTGAGAACACGGGAGGTAATGTGCCTTGTTTGAGCTCGACAGAAGCCAGGTGTGACCTTTAAAACAGATGGAGGAGAACACGTTGCACCTGTTGGACAATTTGTCATCATGTGTTCATTGTTGACAACATGTTGTCAACAATGAACAAAGTCCTGACTTGAGTCTGAGGGAAGAAATTGTTAAAACCTTCTAATAGTCAACATTTCGTCAGTTCAAACGTATTTTACAGCAATTTTGTCACATACATTGCAAGTTTCATGAAATTTTACCGTGCCAATCATGTTATTCTGTTTTGATGGCTTTAAGATTGCCGTAATTAAACCTTTAAGAAACATAATCTTGACTCAGGAATCCTAGCCAATATCTCTGTTGAACCATGTAACCCTACATCTATGAGGCAAGGATGAGCTCATGAGATTCTTTATAAATGAAATTATTTCAATTGGGTGGGGGGATCAAACCAACCATCCTAGCATCGCCTCTGGTTCTGTGCCAGATGAGACAACTTTAAAAATGTCACAATAACCTGATTTATGTTTGGACTGTTTCTGTCCTGTTGAGCTCTCTGAATTGTAAAAAAATAATAGCTTAATCCAAACCATCCACATGTCTGCTAGATCCTATCCCAACCAGACTATTTAAAGGCATATTTCCCTTAATTAATAACCATGTCTTGGATCTGCTTAATTTGTCTCTAATGAATGGTTGATTACATACCACAGAGCTTTAAGGTTGCTGTAATTACACCTTTACTTAAGAAACATAACCTTGACTCAGGAATCCTAGACAATTATAGACCTATATTTAATCTAACTTTCATCTAAAAAACAAATTCTAGAGAAAATAGTTGCAGGTCAGTTACGTGATCATCTGCAAAGAAATAATTTGCTTGAAGAGTTTCAGTTGGGTTTTAGAGCTCACCACAGCACTGACTCTGCACTGGTGAAAGTTACTAATGATATTCTCATGGCCTCTGACAATGGACATGTTATGTTCTGTTAGACCTCAGTGCTGCATTTGATACAGTTGATCATAGTACGTATTATATTACAGACACAATACACAATCATACACAATAGTCTTGGAGTTCCTCGAGGTTCGATGCTTGGACCAGTACTATTTACCTTGTATATGCTTCTATTAGGTAATGTTATTAAACAGCATGGGATACATTTTCATTGTTATGCTGATGATACACAGTTATAATTGTCCATGAAACCCAATGAATCCAATCAGTTACTTGGACTAAGGAAGCAGCTGGTCGAAGCAGATGGCTGCTTGTCCTGAACGTGAGTAGAAGAAACCTTCTACTGAAAGTTTCTTCTCCATGACAGAGTTTTTCCTTTCCACTGTTGCTTTTATGCTTGCTAATGGATTTAAAAATAAACACCTTACTTAGGAGGAGATTTAAATTAGATATGAGTAAACCCCATGCTTAGAACTTTTACATAGAAATAAAACTATTTTTGTAAGTGAAGTTTTCTGTCTCAGAATGAAGGGGGAAACTAATTTTAAGATTAAGGACATAGCCTGGAATGCATATCGCCTACCACCTTATATACCTTTCCACCTTTTAATGGTGGATTTGTAGCTGTTCTGGTCAAACCATGTACACAATGTTATGTGCAGTCTTGTGCAAGATATGTTAGCTCTCAAGAGTATGTGTTAAGGGGTACTCTATTACTACCGTAACAAATTTCTCAGTCTGTGTAAAATTGACTGAGTTATAGCTGTTTGTGTTATGACTAATTTTGATTAACAATGTCGGCCATCTTACATTAGGTTGACTTTAAAAGTTAATCAGTTTTAGATGTATATCCGTTAATTACTTCCTGAGAGTTTCATTTAAATCTGTCCAGTGGTTCACAAGATATTTTGCTAACAGACAGAGTTAACTCCAGTAGTCAATGGCAAAGTTTTCAAAACGGATACCACACAATCAGGTGGTGCTTGGAGACTAAGTTGGGGGAAAAAAATGCTTAACTTCTACCACAGCTAATTTTAGCGCTGTACCAAAAATTGACGGAGTTATTCTAGTTTTTGTGTTTGTAAGGTCACTTATCTTTGGCAGCTATCTTGAATGGGTTTTGCTCCAAAAGTTAATCAGTTATAGATGTACATCCAGTGACTATTTCTGGTTAGTTGCAATAAAATTCGTCCTGTGGTTCATGAGTTATTTTGCTAACAGAAAACAAAGTTGACACAAACGGTTAATAAAGTTTTAAGCAAAGCTGCTGCACATTTTGTAGCATTTGGAATATGTATTGTGAATGACTCTCAGTTACTACCATCCAGTAACTTTCTGAATGATGCATTACAATTTGTTCAGTGCTTCATGAGATATTTTGCTAACATGGCAGACTAACAGACATGAGCATTGTAGCCTCTCACCTTCAGTGGTGGGTGATAATGATAAAACTGAGAAGGTAAAAAAGAAAAGTCATCATTAGAAAACTTCACTTACAGTTAAATTAAAAATTTGCTTCGTTTTTTTAACGGGCTTAAATATCCAAGTAGTTTATTATCATTCTATATAAATGTCCAGTTGACTGTTTATTTATAACAAACTAAAATCTGTGCAAACGGTAAAACATGGCAACCTCAGCGTATTTTCTGTGTACGGCTCAGGGCGCTGTCTTTTAATGGAAGTGAGACTGAATGATGAAATCAGCTGTTCAGCTGCCACGTTGCCACTGTTTCAGTTCTTTCCACCCCTCCTCCGTGGCTCCAGGCATCTTTTAGCTTTTTCTCGCTTCTGCCTCAAAAATAGTCTCAAGTCCCCAGACAAAGAAAAGCACATGCAACTGGTCTGAGAAAAGCTGACACGTCTGAAAGGTTCTAAAAATAACTGCAACTTAAAAGTCACAATCCAGGCACTCAAAACAACTTATTTCTTGTAGTGTAACCAAATTCTGGATAAGTGGATCTGTCCTTAGCTGAGATCTGGTTTTATGTTTTGCTTTTCTCATCGTCCATCAGGAGTCGTTTCAGTCGCCACTAAATCTGCACAACAGCTGCTAGTTGGACGCGAAGGTTCGAGCCCACAGCTGACATGGGACGAGCGCCCAAACAAACATTAAAGTTTGAAGCAGCTGATTAGTTCTGCCACTTCGACGTAGGTTGTTCCAAAATCTAAAAGCCAAAAAACTACAGAGGGTTTTTCTCATTTTGATGATCATGCATCAGTTCTGCTGATATTTGAGTGCAGAGTTTCTTAGCGTTCAGAGTGAGCTTATCTGACTGACAACGAGTTTTCCACACGGTCAGTCTGTGTGGTGGACAGCGGCAGATGGACCAGACTCAAAGTGTTAATTCATGCTCAGTTTCTGAGCCAAATCATAGTTTTTATAATTCTCTATGGCTCTGCCACGTTGGCAGGATGGTGTTTGTTTTTCTGCTTACGCCCACCAGTTTCTGTCCTTTTTTTTTAAAGTCAAGGATTTAATAGAAGCCCTGACTGTGAGTCATTTCAGTGGAAAGTTGTGGTAAATGATCTCTTTGAGGAGCTTTGAAAACTTTCCTGCCGCTGCTGCTGGAGAGCTGGCATCACAAGGATCAAAACGACAGCGTGCGTTTGATGACTCCCATATATAAGCTGGGAGTTTTCTTGTGAACATCAACAACAAGCCTCCACTTGGAGCCAATAAAACAGATCAGCTGACTCCATTAAAGTTTAAGTCCTCAAACAGCAAATGCTCAGTCATGTTTTGAGTAAAAAAGTTTTTTTTTAATGCAATGAAAAATGACAAATCTCAATTTTTTTGCACTGAATAATAGGTTTTTTAAGCAAATGCTGGCAGTGGTTATAACATAAAAAGATCTCAAACCTCTTCTGTTTGCTGTTCTTGTTTATTTTATGACATTTGAGTTGGCCACCGCCAACCAGCAAAGCAAACTCAAACTGTGAGAGATGTACAGTTGAACTTTGGGCTGAGATGAAATTTGTACTTCACAGTAATTCTTGGTTTTATGTTACTCAACTCTAAACTGTAATACAGTATATGATAATCCCACCTGAGAGATTTAAACGGTTCATTGAATTAACTCTTTTTTTTTTGTTTGCTACCTTTAGATGAGCTGCACTGTTGACTTAACGGGATAGTTCAGATCTATGGACAGGCTATTACTGTTACCTATTAATATTTTACCTGTTAGCTCCTTTCCCAATTACTGTATCATAATCTTTACACTGAAAACCTTCTCAAAATATCTGAATAATCAATATTTAAAATCTCATTTTGGTCTAATCACCAGTCGGACATATTTTTCACTGAACTGTGCCTTTCTTTCATAATTCGTGTTAATGGATGTAACTTTGGCGCAATCAGAACTTCATACTCTTTCAGTTAAAAGTAATATTAAAAATTATATTTATATGTTGATTTTTAAATATATCTTTTTGAAACAGTTTATTGTAAATCTGAGGGTTCAGTTGATGCGATATTGGACAGTAAGAAAAGAAATCCACTTAAACACTTGGTTTTTTGTGTGCTCTGGATGAGGTCAAGGATCGCAGCCGGAATCTTAATTTGAAAATATTTTTTACCTTAAATGGAGTACTAATGAATAAATACAACATTTGAAATGTTTTATTATCAGTTTTTCCCCACGCCAAACTGTTGCAACAATCACATTTGTAATACTTTGCAACTTAGTTCATCATTAACGCTGTTGTGACTCATGGCCACTAGATGGCACTATTCACATTTACAGTGGAGATTATATGGGAGGCAGGAGCATCCTCCAAATCACACAGGTCTCTGAACTTTATTTATTGTAATGGCTCAAGTAGTGCAGTTGAGTCACTGACGCGCTTCCTCATAATTGAATTTCATAGTTCAATAAGTAACCGGTCATGGCAGACCTATTTCAGTAGTATTTATATTCCCGATAACGTCATACAGAATCCATCAGGCTATCAACAATTTATTTTCATTTACTTATCATTCCAGGTATTACACAGACCCAGTTCAAGGGAAAGATCAAGCAGGGGCCTTTCCTGAGGATGGAGATTTTAAAACCACATTAGCCAATAAGTAGCTTGTACTAAATGCATTGCTCATTAGGAAAATAAGGAAATGTTTGACTGTTTTATTTGTTTCAGTTGTTTTATTATTTGTATTTTTGGGGGTTGTTGCTGAAGCAGAATATAGCACTAGACTCTAATTTCTCCTCCTGGTTAATTTGAATGCTTTAAATTGATCTTTTTTGCTACAGAGGTTTGATAAATTGAGCAACTCAGCTGTTCGCTGCATGTCTTTCAAACGGATTATGACTCATGTTCCTGGCTGTTGAACTTTAACCTCAAGTTGCCATTCAAGGTTGAGTTGATCAAGCTCAATCTCACGTCGGAAGACAGACAAAATTTCTGGACTTAACACTTTCAGCCTTATGTTATAGAATTAATTATAAATGAGTGGAGAATCCACACACAGTCTGCCTGCTTGTTTTCTGCAAGGACTATCCAAAGCAAAATTTACTAAGATGTGTCATCCGTGAAAGCTTCTGGTGATGATGTGAACTGTAAGGGGGGGGGGGGGGGGGGGAAGGAAAGGTATTTGGGAAAATAAGAAATTGCAGATGAATATAATTTCATTATCTCAATAAGGTTAATATGTAATGCAACTGAATTAATATACATTTTACATTAATATTACTAATAAATGATCAAAGCCTGTCCAGTGCTACTCATTAGATATATCTGCCTCTAATACCCACACATTTGTAACGAGGCTAAACTAGAGCGACTTCTTGGTTTATACTCAGATCTACTGAAGCAAACCCACCCATGTCGTCCTCATGCCAGGGAGGAGAATGTGAAATGTCACGTGCAGGCATGTATGGGAGTGGCGGCGAGAGACGAGGTGAGATGCGGAGGATGGGGTATGAGTCGGTAGGAGTCTGATTCACCTTGAGAGCCTTGCAGTGATGCAGCTCATCAATCGGAATTTCAGATCAGAGCACCAAGCATCTCGGCACTCCCGCTAAAATTACTTATCATCTTGGTGCTGCCGCTTCTCTGTCCGTCCACAGCAGCGGCAGCAACATGAAAGAGAATCTTCTGGTAAACGGTGTTGCTTTTGAAGACGGGTTTAAAATGAGAAGTAAATACACTGATGCTCCGAAGAGCGGTCCCACAGGTCTTCAAGTTAATATTATGCAAGACTGTGTGCTTGCCATTACTCTCTGTAGGACGGATGTGAGGGACATACTGAAGAACGAGAAGGCAACACAGTCTCTCAAATGGAGAAGGACATTTTTCATCAAGGAATGCAGCTTAAATGTACTTCAGATACCATTTTCATGTGTTAAAATCTTTTGTACCGTCAATCTTGTGTATTAGCTTGTTGGTTTATGGTGCGCAGCTTGTTGAATTATACAATATTTATCAAAAGAGCATCAAGGGAGAAAGATGACAGAGGGAACGCATTGTAGAGAAAGAGGCAGGGCTGTGCCGAGGGTGGAAGAATTCATTTATTCTTGGATTAAACTCCCTGCTCTGTGACATCTAGCTGGAGGCCCGCCACACAGTGTCCAGCTGGCCGAGGAGTGGTAAACCAGCTCCACAACTGTGGTGAAGAAAAACTGTGTCCTGCCTCCAGCAGGCTGTTTATCCTCAGTAGTAATTATGCATGCCAGAACTCCCAGTAAGCCATGTGTAATTACAAGCCAAGTCTGAGCACAGCCTAAAGGGACAGAGTTGCACTCTGAACGAAACAGAAAAAAAAAAAAAAAGACCTCCAGTGGCTCCTGACTTCAGGGGCCTTTGGAGCCCACAAGTCATCACGTCACTGGAGATGTACCGTATTTTTCGCTGTATAAGTCGCACTTTATTCATAAATTTGCAAGTTCTATGATTTACATACAGAAGCGACTAATATATCCCCCCCCCCCCATATTTATAACCCAATTTTTGGCAGAGAGCTGACGATTTCACATGAAAAATATTAAACACTACCATTTGCAGCCGCTAGAGGGTCCTTGAGTATTATGGCAAGCCAAGTGTCTCATTAATAGGTAAAGGCAGCTGTTAATGAGACACTTGGCTTGCCATAGAGAGCCACCTTCATCTTGCACCAGAACTCCTGGAGCACAAGTCAAATCAGCTGCATTTCGCCGCGCCGCCCAGGTGAAATGCAGCTGATTTGACCATTAAAGTGAATTTATTAATAAAAGTTAAACTGAGACACACCTTTACTATAAAGTCGAGCAAACAAAGAATTGTTTTTTAAGTGGTAATATTGTTAAATTCTTGTTAAAGTCCGCCTGTGCGCGCTCTCGCGGCCGCTATTTTGGCAGCCAATTGATTATTGGCACAACACCGGCCCATGTTTCCGGGTGGTCAGCGGTGAAGCATAACAAACGCGATACGTCAATGGCGATGCATAATAGATGCGACTTATACGGCGAAGCGACTTATTTACGTTTTTTTCCCCCCACTTTATTAAACATTTTTGGACTGATTTGACGATGCGATTTTTTACGGTGGAAACTACAGTAGTCTGATTTGGCAACTTTATGGGCCACTTTACAAAGGGATACTGATGTTTAGAATAAGCTACCATGTAGTTTTCAGAGCTATTACAAGCAATTATGTATTCACCAGTTTAACACTTAGTCAGAATGATGGATGATTTGGCTTTATACATTTTAAAAGAAACTCAACTGTTTTTACACAAACCGATTTACAGAAAGTGTAGTTGCTCTTTTGTAACTTGTACGTCTTTTCTAACCATAAATGCAGCATCAAGGCAAACCTGCGTGTTGCTGTGTAGAGTGTTTGTTTCTTTGCTGTTTTACCTGCCTTGTGGGTGAAGATGGCTGGGACTGAATGGCTTTCAGTCAACGGAGATATTTTATCGCTCTGTCTCGCAGGAGCAGAACACAGTTCTTGTTGAGAAATTTATTTGCTCGCCATGTGTCAGGTTATTTGCTTCTTCGACGGAGGGTGCTTACACCATCTGTTTCAGGACAGCAACTTAACAGAACCGGAGGTCTCTCCAATGAAATAATAGGGTGTGTGCTGTGTCGGCAGGGCATTTGTCCAATTCAATATAGGATAGTAGATGAAATATAATTAATTTAGCCATTGTTTACTCTCTGCAAAATTGTGGTACGCTTAATGAAGGCTTTATTTGTTGCTTGTCATGCTTCACTGTATTGATGATAGCAAAGACAGCTAGTGTAGGGAGATTTAAAGTAGTTAATTTATTGGGTACAGTGTATTGAAGAGGTTTTGTGCAGCAACATCCTCCCAAACTTTATCCTGTCAACATATCAAACCCTCGTGTTCATTCAGAGCATAAAGACATTTTAAGTAGGGATGCACCAATTTATCGGCCCTGATTTCCTTAATTTTGGGAAATCGGAAATTGGCCGATGCATGAGAAAACATTTTTATAACTATATATATATATAACTATATATATATAACTATATATATATATATATATATAACTATATATATATAACTATATATATATAACTATATACTGTACAGTATATATATATATATATATATAACTATATATATACAGTAATATATATATAACTATATATATATATATATATACT
>JARVGS010001636.1:28640563-28654348 GCA_031762315.1 Hypsolebias antenori | reverse complement strand
TAGGTGTGAGTGAGAGAGTGAATGGTTGTTTGTCTCATTTGTCTCTGTGTGTCCCTGTGATGGACTGGAGACCTGTCAGTGTCCCCCGCCTCTCACACAGTGACTGCTGGACATGGGCACTAGTGACCTCCATGACCCTAAAAGGCAAAAGTGATTAAAGATGATGGATAGATGAAAGTTCTAATGTTCTAATGTGGGGGAAAAAAAAGACAAACTATGCCTCCCATTTAACAGAAATATTATTCTGACATCTCTGACTTGCCAAATCGTTACACTTTTCAAACGAAAACAAAATGTTGGCTGTTTTTGATGTTCCCTGAATGAGCAACATGTTGCTGTTCCAGGTGGGTCCGTTCAGAACCAGTTCTCATTTACAGTAAAATGGCTGCACAGACCAGTTCTTCCTCACGCAGTTCATAAATCTCAGGTGAAGCATCCACAACCTGCTCAGGTGTGAGCTTTGAGCAGAATCTAAGAGGAGGAGCAAAACTCAGCTGGGCTGAAAGCGAGCGTGATGCGTGTAGCGCTTCGTGTCATTTACTATAATGAATTAATTCACTTCATCCATCCTATTTGTGGATAACTATTTTTTAAACTGACTACAAAGTTGCTGTGCGTCATCATCAAGTTAACGGGCGATCACACACTGATATGATCAATTTATCAGAATGCCTCGCACAGCAGGAGAGTGAGAGAAAGAGCGTGCCCCCGCAAGAGTGCACAGCCTTTGACTCGTGTCTTTGCTAATTTAATTCTTGTAATTAAACATTATTAACAATAAAACATGGGCATTTGTAGGCCTCAGCTCAAAGCAAAGATGTGTATCTCTGTTTAACTGTTTTATTTTATTTTTTCCAAACTCACACTTCTTGTGAATGAGCCCCAAAGATACTGTGTGAGCTGCAAAGCATGCTGGGTAGCCTTGTGGAAATTACTGCATATTATATACTTCTGTATGCTCGTGAAAATGTTGAAAAGTGAGATGGGCACATAACAGGACGTGTTCAGGACATGAACAAGCTCTCTCATGGATTGTTTCTGATTGAATCTTTCACCATTTTTCATTAATGAACTCATTGGCGTGCTGGACTTAAAGACATCTGTGAGCCGGAAGTGGCCCACAGGCCACCAGTTGAATAGCTCTGATCTAGAGGGTCTTTCATAATTGTGTGACACAGTAAAAAAAAATTGCTGCTGAGTTGTGTATATTTAAAGTTAGTTTTATATGATTTCTTCTATTGTCTTTGTAGATTGATTACATTGTACCCAGAAACTTTGAAACTTGACCGAGAGTGTTGGTGCACAGTGTTATTTTTACATCTCTCCAGAGATGCTTTCAAGGGTTTGGGTACAGAAACTGAACTTTCCAAGTTTTCTGAATCCGCACTGTTTTCCAGGTGGAATGCATTGATTTGTGAAAAACTCCTCACCTCAAGCCGAGAACCTGAGCACTCCATGTGAGGTCTTCTCTCAGGATTTTATGTTTCTTTTTCTATAGTTCTCTCCCTATCTAAAAAAAATAATAATAATCATCTTGTTATCTCAATATTTAAATGCATAAATAGTATTAAAAATGTGTTTTTAAGGTTGATATAGATTCATGAGTTCTTAAAACGTCTGACGTTCTTTAACAAAATACCACAGGATTTACAGAAGCTCTGCACCACTCAGTCACAGTGTAAGCAGCTTGTTTTAGGAATGATGAATGAATGAATGAATGAATACAAATTCATAGCAGCCTAGTATATTCTGCCTTAAGTTCATTGAAAGGTGTTCTTGATATTTGTACATTTGGTGTGTGGCATCTTCATGTTTTGATGTTGCAGCGTACCAATTCCTCACTTCCACTCTTCAATGATATATTCACCAACACCTCCTCTAATATTACTTTCATGATGTTATTTATCAAATTAAGTATAAAAAAATTGTTTTCCACAGCATCTTTATTTCATGCAGTGGCTTGATTAGTCAGCAGAACTGCTGAGTCCAGGTGTATCCATCAAGTAAACAAAACTGGGATTATTTTGTTCTTATCTACATGGCTCAGCAGCTGAATAAATACCAGTTTTGATCAGTTTTGTCACATGCATCCATCATTTCTGTAATGACTGTAGGACTGTTGTGTGATTTCTGAATTTACAGTGGGGAGTTGCTTTCATGTATTGTCTGTCATCTTAGACTTTTATGGATCAAGAAATTTATTTTTTACGAAAACTTTGAATTTATTTAGTTTTCATTCAACTTTTATTAACGATTTGAACATTTTGGAAAACATCAAATCACGCTAATCAAGTGCATTAAAGGACAACATACAACGTTACACACAAACATTCCCCATTCCAAACAACCTTCCCACCCCCTTAACCCAACATATTTATGCTTGTCAAAACCAGATCAGAAAACAAAACAAACAAAAACAATACAAAAGCTTAATGATACTAAGATAAGATAAGATTAAGACTAAAAATGAAATTAAGTTGCAGCAAGTACCATTTTCACCCAACTAAATTTAGTTACCAGTTCTGATTTATAGGACTGGTTTACATAGTTCAGATGTACAGGATGTATTATAAGATGTTTAACCAAAGTTTAGGTGAGAGCTCTTGAGCTGAAACTACCTCTGGACTTTTTCTTTTAGCTCTTCTTCTGCTTTCGGCTTTTTCCTCTTCAGCGGTCATCACAACAAGTCATCCTTCTCCATCTAAAATGGTTAGCATGCCTGCTAACCATTATGTATGTGTCTTTTGTGTTATTGGAAATCATTGATCCATCTAAAGATCACTGAATTCATATGAATCGTAATATTTGTCCATATGCACAGTTTTATTGATTACATTACTCCAGAATTAGAATAAAGATCTGATTTCTTTTTTTTTTTTTTTGGTTTTCACTAAACCTGTTATATATTCTACTGTCAGGCTTTGCACATTTTCATTCTTATGCATCCAAGAAACTATTTGCGTTCTCAGTCAAGAAGCTAACGGGGACTAATAATAAAGTAAAGAAAATGACTCACTTATAATGCATTAGCAGTTTGACCATTATCTATCTTTGTTGTCAAGTAGGTATTAAAGTATTCTAGGAGTTTAACTTTAAAGCATGTCTTTGAGTTATTTTTATCCAACTATTATGCAACAATATGTAAGGATGCATGATATTATCAGCACAGTATACAGTAGGTATCAGCCAATATTAATGATAAAGTTAAATATTGGACATCAGCCATTTCATCAAAATAACTCACAGATATAAAAGGCACTGTTTATATGTTTTGGCATCTGCATTTGGTAGCAGGTCAAACTGGCAAAGACCATGCAGAATTATGTACAATTTTAATTCCACAGCAGAGAAAGCTATGTAGTCTCTGTAAGTAGGTCTAGGGAGAAAAATAATATCAGTATTGTATTGGTTATCGGCCAAATAAGTTTTAACATATCAGCATATCGAATATCGGCCACAAATCCAATATCGTGCATCCCTAACAATAAGTGTTCATGTTATTTCATTTTTTATTAAAATCCCAAATGAAAACCTTTCTGGCTAAATAATGTTTGTGTTTATATGCACAAACAGCATTCTTGATTATATTAGTCTAAACAAACCTACAATCAAAATAAACCATATTATGTACTTGAGTCATAGTCATATTGCATCATGTAAAGACCTTAATGCATGGTGCAATCTACCATATAGTTTTGTTTTGTAACAAATACTATTTTTTTTAATGGGTTCTACATTCTGTGCTGAACTGAAGTGCAGCTGAAAAAAGGATGCAATTATGCTGTGAGAGTGAAACCTTAATGTCTTGTGTTTTGAGGGATATGGTCATAACAAAGGGTTTGCACAAGCACAGCAGTGACAGGAAGGAAACGTATTGTGTGTTTTGTGAGTCACAACACTGATTATGCTCAGTAACTGTCTGTAAACAGAAGAAATGGATGGATCAGATATCCTAAATGTCATCACTGTAACCAGAAATTTGTGTTATTTGTAGAATAAAGTTAGTTGTGGTAATATACCTATACATGGGGTCGACATAAGCAGTTTCCGTTTGTCAGTGACACTGTATTTTAGTCTCGTACAACCAGATCTTATCTCGAGGTTGTTTAGTGGACAATCAAGTGAAATAGACATGGATTGAAGTTCTCCGTTTATGACGGATTTCTGTTTTCTGCAAAACTGAAAGGGGGAAAATGTATTTTCAACCGTTCCAATTTGTGTGGAACAGTCCCTTTTTTTTCATTGAACAGTCCTTTTGCCCACTCTGTCCTGTGTCCCGCATAATGAGGGGTGGGACACCCAAATTTTTTTACTTTTCTCCATTACCTTGCTGCAGAACTGAGCTGAGCTTTAATTTATTTAAAGAACTGAATTCTTAGATAACACCTCATTTGTGCTTTCTGTAATAGGACCTCATGCAAACTGGACCATCTGCATCTCTAGTGTAGCCTGTTCAATCATTTTCAGGGTTTTTATTATTCAAAGAACATCCAATTAATATATTCACGATTATTTGAAGGCATTGTTCAGGGATTATTTACTTCTCTTCCTGTGTCCCGTCTTCCTCAACTACATTATTAAATTAAGTAAAAGGTGATGTGATATGCTAATAGGCTTTCCTTTTCAAAAAGTCTCTTTTAGTCGCAACAAAAGGGGCTTAACAGGAAATGACAAAAGCTACTTTTGACACAAGCTAAAATGTAGGGTTATGGAGAAAAAGTATTTCCAAGATGTAGAAAACCATTCTTTGAGTTTATTTTAACTGAAATAAATGTGCAGATGTCTATTGCTAAGTAAACTGCTCAGTTTGTGTGGGATCAGAAAGGAAGGCTTACTATAATGACATACACAACACAAAGCAGCTATGAGTTTCTTGTAAGATTGAAAGACTCTTAATGCCTTTTTGTAATTCCTTCTGAATGTTTACAGCCAGGGGCAGCACGGTGGTGCAGGTGGTAGAGCTGCTGCCTCTCAGTGAGCAGGTCACCTGGTTCGAATCCCGGCCGGGGGCCTTTCTGGGTGGAGTTTGCATGTTTTCTCTGTGCATGCATGGGTTTTCTCTGGGTACTCCAGTTTCCTCCCACAGACCAAAAACATGCATGTTAGGCTGATTAGTAACTCTAAATTGTCCCTAGGTGTGAGTGAGAGAGTGAATGGTGGTTTGTCTCGTTTGTCTCAGTGATGGACTGAAGACCTGTCCAGGGTGTCCCCCGCCTCTCGCACAGTGATGGCTTGATATGGGGACCAGTGACCTCTGTGACCTGAAAAGGAATAAGTGGATAAAGATAATGGACGGATGTTTACAACCAACAAACAACATATTTACTGGTGCTGAAAGCATAATGGTATTACTTTTTTATAATCACAAAACACCCCAAATCAGCACTAGATACGTTTTTTCAAGCACTGTTGGCTTTTATCACAGTAAGAATTAGTTGTGTTCTACAGCGACCCACCTTTGATCATGCACTAAGAAATTGAAAGTCGCCCAAAGGAAAGAAGAGGCGTGGTGAAGGCATGGCAGGACACCACCTGCTTTGATCCTTTTCAGCCCCTCTACATCTTTAATACTCCGAGGTTAGGTGCGCAGACTCCCTTAACTGTTTTCTGATCAGCAGTTTCTGTGTGGGAAGTTTCAGAGTGGCTGGGAAAGCACAGAGAGCAAAGCGGGAGTTGATAAGTGAGAATTGCGTGAGTTAGTGTGGGATCATCTGTCTCTGTGACTGATTGCCTGGTAAGAATCAGACTTAGAGGTGGAGGGACATGCCTCGCTTTGCTTTGTGTGACTGCGCTTTAAAATGCAGGTTGGGGTGAGCACTGTCATAGAAAAAACAACTGATTCACAATCGATCGGGTGTAGATTTGATCAGATTTATTACAAAGCTTTGGAGAACAGCCACACTCACAGAGAGTCAATACATTACAAGTACAAGACTTATTTATGTCTTGTCCTGTCTGAGTTTCTGACCCATTCTGGCTTCCTGAAATGAAGAATTTCTTTTTATAGAAACTCATCAGGGGGGGCTTCTACTCTCCTCCTCGTGCCCTGACCCAGTGTTTTACAGAACCAAACCCAGACGGCTAACATCCTCACAGAAAAGAAAACAGACCTCAAGCTTCCTTATGGGGCTGATAAACATCTCAAGAAGCTGCCAGTGATACCAAACCATTATAATCCCATTCACAATGACCTTAAAGTAATAAAAGGATTATAAAGGTTATTAATATGATAAAATAATATTGAATATACCTGGAAGCTGATCAGTAAATAAGAGATTTCCATCACAAGAACAAAATAAATCCCCTTTATTATAAATGTTGTCACTCCTCAGCATTGTTCCCCTGCATTACATTTTTATTGGTTAACAGCGAGTTTTGCTTTGTGGAGAATCTCAGGAATAATAACTTTGGCACAACAGAAAGCATCCACCTGGAGGTGGCAACAGCCTCTGACCTGCAATTCTTCATATTATGTGTTGACACTTAATATGCCTGTTATCCGCTCAGCCTGCCATTTTGCAGCCTGTAGAGGGAACACTTGCCTGTAGATGCAGAGCTATTTTTAGACTCTTTAGACACTGATGACAGTTTCATCATTTCTTTCTGCTCTGGGCTACAGAGAGTGGGCTAAGATGGGCTGGAGTGCTGCGCACATGCTGAACTCTTCACGAAATTTAATAAAAGGCCTGTTTTCTTGTTTGTCGGGCCAGCTTTTCTTGGAGAGAGCAGTGGAAACAATGCAATACTTAAGACACAGCTCAAGATGAAAATCACAAATGATCACATTTAGTAAAAAGTAATTGCATTACCATTCTGGTTAATTCATTGTAACCTGAATCTAGTGTAAAAGGCATAGCTGTAATTAGGAACCAAGCTTTTATATGCATATATGGTACTGTATATTTAAAGCTTTATGCTTTGTTAAACCTGCTATTTGCTCTACTCGCTACAGAATTTTACAAACAGATATGCATTTGCCTAATAATGAAGATATCACATTTAGTTAGCTAATGCATTATTGTTGTTTGCTGACAGGCTATATTCACACTGCAAGTCTTAACAATCAGTTTCCAATTTTTGCTTAGATGACAGAAAAGAGAGATGAGTCAAAAGGCGAAGCTTTCAATTTACAGGTCAATCTATGTTCCTACCCTCATCTATGGTCATGAGCTTTGGGTTGTGACTGAAAGAACGAGATCACAGATACAAGCGGCCAAAATGAGTTTTCTCAACAGGGTGTCTGGGCTCTCCCTTAGAGATAGTGTGAGAAGCTTGGTCATCTGGGAGGAACTCAGAGTAGAGCCGCTGCTTCTCCACGTCGAGAGGAGCCAGTTGTAGTGGCTCGGGCATCAGGTTAGGATGCCTCCTGGACGCCTCCCTGGTGAGGTGTGCCAGACATGTTCCACCGGGAGGAGACCCAGAGGAAGACCCAGGACACACTGGAGGGACTATGTTTCTTGGCTGGCCTGGGAACGCCTTGGGATTCCCTTGGAGGAGCTGGTCCCAAGTGGCTGGGGAGAGGGAAGTCCAGGCCTCCCTACTGCTACCCCCACGAGCCAACTCTGGATAAGCGAAAGAAAATGGATGGATGGATGCTTAGATGAGATTCTTTAGTGTGATTGTTCACATTATCATTAAAATGTGACCTCCATCAAACCCCCGTGTGAACCTTTTGCAGTTCTGAGATGATTCACATGTGCAGAAGAAATCATGACGCCACGCAGCAGGCTGAGTTTAAGGAAGTATTAATATGGATGTGCATGTTGGCATGCGTAATTCTGAATTTGTTGGGCAATTAGAACTGATTAAATTATGATCTGACATGCTTGTTTGGTCCGGTGCAAAATTATTTTTTGGAACAGGAGCGACGTGCTGAAAGAACAAACAAGCTCACATCGTTCCCATCACGTTAGTATCAATACAGTCCGAGTGTGGATTTTCAGTCGTCCAGAACAGGGGAAGTTAAAAGAACAAAGACGAAGCAATTGGACTTCTGCTCTGTAGCTGAAGGCATGCAGAGTTCCACGAGCTTGTATCAATATTATTAATACCTGTGGATATATTTGCTTACCCCCTACTTCACTGATAAAAAGACCATTCAGACTGTAGTTGTTTTGAAAAACATTGAATATGTATTTGTATTGGTACTACATAAGAAAAAGACCTGGGCTGGATATGGAAAAAATAAAATAAAAATCTGATTTGCTACTTTCAGACTATCATGAAAAATTCAATATGAATCAATAGAAGCAATAAAATAAAAATACTGTAATTCCAATTCGGGCTGCATTCACCTGCAGTGTGAACATAGCCTAAATGTACCTGCTTAGACCACACTTTCTTCAGTTTATCTAAGGCTTTTTTTTTCTGTACCTAAACCATCCTAAACTGAAAGATACAGTAAATACTAACAGAAGTTTAAAAAAAGTTAATATTTGTTATACTAAAAGAAATGAACGTAAATTAGTTTAGCATATGAAGATACATGTGAGGATCAGTGAATCTAAATGTAAGACAATAGGATTACATTAGGCTAAAGAGATGCAGTCGTTAACTGTTGATGACTTGGTAAATGTGATCATTTGTGGCGTATCACCATTCAGAGTGTGACAACAAAAGATGATGATGGAGGTTTAGTTTGGTGCAGATTTAGTGTCACATGTAAAGATGACAGTTTGAAGTAAATAAACACATTTCAGCAGTTGCAGCAAACGTTTGTCTGCATGCTTGTGGTCACAAGAAAGGTTTGTCCTTACCTCTACAATAAATGCACAAGTGAAAATGGTCACTTCAGTCAAAAGTAGGTTTGGTGATAGTTTATATATCTTTTCTTCTTTTGGGGGTGGGGGGGGGGGATCCTAATATATTCTGACATAGAGCAAAGAGCTTTACTGAACCTCGGGAAATACATGTCATCTCTTTGACTTTGCCAGCAAACAATGTGGAACTCAGTCAGATTTTGAAAATTTTTGGAGGCCATTAAAAAAAAACAACTGAAGATGATGAGTTTAAATCATGCAAATGTAAAAAAATAAATAAATTAAAGATGAATAATTAGGAGTTTTGGCATCATTAGAGGCACAGTATACCTGAAACAATGTAGTTTATCTTAAAGGATTTGCAACAGAGTAAACAAAAAAAAGCCAAACTAGTTATCTGTTATTTTGGATAGGGTTGGGCCAAATCTGTGAGGTAAACTTATTTGTCTGTTCATCTTTTCTTGTGTCATAGAACATTCAGCCTTTATTTAGGCAGGTTAATCCCATTGAGCCTCGAGGACTCATTTACAAGAGAGACCTGGCTACAAACAAAAAATGATGACAACAGCAACAGTAGACTTTCCTTGGACAATCAACAATAGACAATCATAAGAGAGAAATACATATTTATTTTTTGACAAGTTAAAACAAAGATGTCCAAGTAGCAAAACAGATAGATTATAAGGCAAATGTTGAAAACTAAAAACAGGAACATGTCTGTGTTGGTTTTTGAACACAGTCGAAAATAAAGAAGGCTAGCTTTGATATTTGTATTTCAGCTTGTAATGCTACATTTTACAATACATCAGCCTACTTAGTCACATTTCAACTGTTTTAAGCATGTAAGTAATGTAAGACTGATTCTCAAGTAATGCTGGTCTTTAGCTTCTATTCTTAGTGGCAGTTTAGTGATGCAGTAAGTTAGACTGATGGCAGCCAGAAGCATTTGTGATGCTCGTATTGATTATTGCTTCTATTCATCTCTGGGATCCTCTCCCCTCGGCAGCTCCAGCAGGGCATCACACACCATGCTGCCAATTAGAAGGTCTTTGTGAGCACACTCAGGTTTTATTTTCACTGTTGTGTTTTTGACCTGTGTGTGTACATTCATCTATCTGTCTTCTCTTCTCTGCACAAAATCCCCATTTGGGTGAGAGTGCAAGTGGCCTCTATCAGTTTTCTGACCCACTGCACCTCAACTCTGTTTATACAGTATGTGCAGAGCTTCTGTTATGCTGTTATAAGGTCATGGTTAATTTATATATATTTTAGTTAAAAAAAAAAATCTTCATTTTCCATGTAGAACCTGCTCTCTTTTAATGCTGCAAGTTTTAATTAGGTTTTTGGAAACACCATTTTTGATACTGCTCACACAGACTGAAAATTGCACACCCCCAAATCCTCTACTGTCAAGTAACTTGTTGGTCTGATAACTGCAGGGTTTAGCGACTTGAGTTTAGCTTATCACATTCACTATATTGGAAAGGGTGTTTTGGCCTTTAAGCAGAAGTTCATGGCCTTTAAAAGCAAATCACTGTAGGAAGTCTTGGCTCACTCTAAGCCTGTCCATTTGATGTAGCTGACTTTGGAAGAGTGAATTCTGTGGAGATTAGGCTTATCTTGGTGTCGTTTTTATAAGAGGTCCTCAAGGGCTGTAGATTCAGTTTAAATGTGAGTTGACCATTAGCAAACCAGGAAAGCGTAAACTCTGTCCTTACAGATCTAGTCAAAACATGAATAGTTCAGATCTTTGTGTGACAGTCGGGATTACGCCATTTACTTTACAGAGACATGGATACATTGGTTTGAAACAAAATATGCACATTGTAAAGTTTAGACATGTTACAAATAATCATTTATGATTTCCCAACTAGTTCACCCACAGACGAGCTGCAAATACTTGGTGACAAATTATTCAGTTTTACATTTGTAAGTTCAATTTAATCAAGGTTTGCCTCTAACTCCAACTGTGTTTTTTGTGTTAAAACTGTGACTTTCCTTAAGAATAGCAGAGATAATTAAATGCTTCAAAGGTCAGTTTTACATCTAGCTGCCTTGCATATCAATTTATTTGTGTTCTTTTCAGAATGCAATGTCTTCTTTTGGAGAAACAAAAAAACAGTAATCACAGTGTGATTTGCTCAAGTTTAACAGCTTTATTGCTGATTGTGATATTATTTACTTTGGGAAATTTACTCCAAATCATTAAAGGAATTTCTGCAATAAAGAGGTGCTACAGGAAGCAGAGTAGTGGAGGAAGAACATTTTCATTGATGTTTAATGGAAAGACATAATCAGAATTTATGTGTTACCATCTGCTGATTACTTAACTCATTAGAGCCAGTCTAAAGCAAGAAATTGGGAAAATAATTTTACTTGGATACTAATCAGTGCTAAAATAAGTTAACAACTCATTTTCTCTGTTGATATTAACAGTGGCATCTTTGCCTCCACCTGACACAACTTTCACACAGAGGTGCTGCAACCACACAGTGCCTCCCTTCACAAGCAGCTGAACACACAAACACGCTGATTTTCACACGACTGATCTGCTGCTGTCATCAGCTTAGCCTGAAATAATTCATATTTTTATCATCCTTCTCATGACGTCATTTCTGAAAACTGAATTTTACATTTTAAATGCTCCGGTTAGAAAAATACCTCAAATTTTTTTATTATCCTTTTTTGCAGTCATGATTATAAAACACAAAAGGGTGCTAAAGTACACGTGGATGTGTTTTTGTGTGAGGGAGGTAAAATGAAGAGTTACCACAAATTAATAACAGTTATCTTGACTCTTTTGTCTCTATAGCAACGCCAGGCGGGTTGTGTCTGCTAAAGAAGCAGCTTACTGTCGTCTGTGCTTTGCAGCTCATTGAAATATAGGTTTAGTTAAAAAAGACCTCTCAGGCCTTCATAATCCAACTTACCAGTGTCTCTAAAATCAACAAGTCTCAGTTTAAAGAGGCATTTGTGCACTTTTTCGAGACATATTTCAGATAGGCAGAAAACATATGTCAAAGAAGAGTATAAAGTTGTGACTAATAAGAAATGTGACCCCAATTAAGGTATAGTCACTGTCTTTTCTAAAGACACAAGCCAATAATGCTGTTTATTATGGAAAGAATAGAATGGGGCTCAGTGTATTTTCTTTTTGTCTCTGTAGGTCACCTCCACCTGCTCAGACAAATCATAACCTTCATCCAACACTGATCCAATCCCATTTGATGTATGGATTGGTAGAATAAAAACAAATTAAATTATTTTCAACTTAAATAGATAGTTACTGACAACTTTATTAAAAAAAACACGTTTGCAAACAATGATTTCATTTTTTCTTCTTTTTTTTCCCTGTTTGTTTCTGGTTTCTGCTTTTATTTTTTTGCCCACAAAGACAAGACTTTTTCAGAATAATTGCAGTTTAAAAAAAATACTGATAAGATATTATTTTTAGAGGTTTTTGCTGCTTTTGTAAACAGAGGTATAGGAAGTGAACAAAAAAGTTTGGGTTTCTGTCTCTTAACTTCAATCGATTGCGAGGCTGTGTGTGATCTCCAGCCCTTTTCCACCCCTGCAGCTCACCCTTTTCGAGCGTTATCCCAATTTTCAATGGCTGCCGTAATGCAGATTGCATTAGCTGCTGAGTGATCAAATTAGGTGCCGGCACGCTCACCCACCTCTACAATCACTGGCACTTTCCGATAAAGACAACTGCATGCTTACAATCAATTTACTGTTCTAATCCAATTGTGAAGCTTGCACGCAGCATAGTCACCCGTTTTATTTCCTGCTCACTTGGTGACGTGGAAAACATGATTTCTGCAGCTAAACAATGACAAACATGCATAACCAGAGGCACACGCACCCACACACTGGCATGAATACATGCAGGGATATGTATAAACGCTGTTCCTAACCTTTTTATCCACACGTCCTCGTGGGCATACATGCCTCACTGCATCCACAAATAAACATATTTGAGTGTTGCATCTCCCAAGAGCCCGCTGCCTTCTTGTTAGCAGTTGTTAAATGTGCAGCAGAGATTAGGATGGAGGAGATCTTGACATGGTTTCTTAATCAGAGCAGTTTATCTTCCAAGCATGCTTTAAGCTGCTACACAGACAGGTAAGATGCAAGATGAGCTCTGCAGAAGAATAGATAGCAAAAGTATCCCTATTCTGCTCAACCAGATTAAAATTATAATATTCTGGGTGATGAATTTTTTTTAATGGGATGGATGGGATGGGCTTCAATTCAAGTGCAAAACACAGTACAAAACACTATGTTGGAAAACAGTAAATGTATATACAACTATTATAAATGTACATGTATTATAGGAGATTAATGTTATTTAAACAAGATTATGCAAATAGAATAAATTCTGCTTACTGGTATTACTGACCAATTTTACCAGGAAGTAGATTTAATGTTTAATATTTTTCTCAGTTTATTTACATAGTACCAAGTCACAACAGAAGTCATCTCAGGTTACTGAACAGAAACATTCATACTATATAATAATAATAACAACAATAATAATAATAATAATAATAATAATAATAATAATAATAATAATAAGTTAACACTATCTGAGGAGCAGACTGCTTTGAATTTAACTCCATCACTGAAATCTCATCTTGAGCAAGTATGAAGGTGACAGTGGAAAGGAAAAACTCCCTCATGAGGAAGAAACATTTAGTAGAACCAGGCTCAGGACAAGTGACCATCTGCTTCAAATGACTAGGTTTGATAGGAACAGATACACAATGGCAGGCCAAGAATCACATGTTAAGCAAGAAACTGTATCAAATGAAATATATTCAGTTTTAATGAAATCAGGTCAATTCGTCCTCTAGTAGTTTAAGCTTAAGACAACATACCAAACCAACCCTAACTATAGGATTTATCAAAAAGGAAAGTCTTAAGCCCAGTCTTAAACTGGACAATGCGTCAGCCTTATGGACAGAAACTGGAAGTTGGTTCCACAAGAGAGGAGCCTGAGAACTGAAAGATCTTCCTCCCATTC
>JARVGS010001636.1:28484741-28497204 GCA_031762315.1 Hypsolebias antenori | reverse complement strand
AGGAATATCAAAGTTCATGCTCAATAAGCCAGGTAAAAAAATTAAACAAAGTTAAGTCAGTTCCTCTGGACTGTTTATTTTTTGTTGAAATGTTCCATCCTTCATCCAAAGGACTTCTTCTGTCTGAGGAGGAGCCAAAACAAACTCAGTCCCACAAGCAGCACACTTCACATAGTGGGCCAACGAGTTTGCTGGTGATAAGATGGTTTCTGGAGTCTGCCCTCTCCCCCGTCGACTCCTCTGAGGCAGCCATAGCCCAAGTGGTTCAAAACGTCAAAGTCCATCTTATCACCATCAAACTGGTTCAGAGTCAGAGTCAGAGAGGTTTTATTGTCATTCCAGCTATGTACAAGTACATATTGAAATAATACAGTGTTCCTCGAAGATCACGGTGCAACACAGAACATACCGTGCAAAAACAATGCAACACACAGTGCAAATATGCAACAGTACAATAAATACAAACAGACCTAGAATAAATGCAGAACGGCATCTAATCTAATCTAAACAGCTCAATCTAAACACGTAATTAACAGACAAGATTAAAGACACTTGATGATTAGTCCATGTGTGGGTGGTACATGAGTGTTGGCCACTATGTGAGTGTGCTGCTTGTGGGACTGAATTTGTTGTGGCTCCTTGGACTGATGAAGTCCTTTGGATGAAAGACGAAACATCTAAAAAAAAAAAAGATACCGTCCAGAGGACCTGACTGAACTTTGTTGAACATGAGGACTATTTTGTGATATTATGAGATCGCACATTTTGAGTATGAGCTGTGAGTGATTCATCTGTCCCCACATCAAATTTTAGCAGGAAATCTGAAAACTGTAATATTTTATGGTTTGTGTTGACTTTTATTGCACGTGGTGGTCGTCTTTTAGTTGGATTGACTACAAAACCTAATGAGCTGCATCCAGTAAGTTTTACATTTCTAAAATAATATGTTTCTTTAAAGTCCATTCAGTTATTCATGAGGTATTTTGCTGACAGACAAACTGGGTCGACTAAAAAAAAAAATCTCAACTGTATATGCATCCTTTATGATTGTATATTATTGTCTTTGTTGTCCACTGTTTCCATCACTGTTAAAATCAGGTCTCTCTTGTTAATGAGTCCCTGAGGCTCAATGGGATTAATCTGTATAAATATAGATTGAATGAATGAAAAATGTGTAAATTTTTAAACAAAGACAAGCAGAAAGAAATTAGTACTTGAAGTTTGTGTTGTGAAGAACTTTCAGTTACTATTACAACAAATTTTAGCAACATATCTGTAAAATTGACTTTGTAAATTGTACAAATAGTACAAATTGTAATTAGCTTTTTTTTTTGCTTTGGCTAATGTGGCAGCCATCTTGAACTGCGGTTTGTTTGTTTATTTCATTCTTTTCATATCAGTTTAAAACCAATACATATTCAAAAAAAATACAAAACATAAATACCTATAAAATGAAAGGCAGGATAAGAAGAATAAAATTCTTATAATTTCTGCCCCTTCTTAACAAAATCAATTCAATAACAATCAATTTAAATAACATAATACCATAAAACACAAAAACTTTACAATTTATCATTATAATTCCGAATTTTACTAACTTAAATATATTTCATCAACTAACCAAGACGAGCCCTATATATAATCAATATTTACTAACTTAAATATATTTCGTCAATATTACATTCTTAAATTTATTTCAGTCTGACATTTCACCACAAAACACAATACTGAAGACGTTCATGTTTCTAAGTATAGATACAGAATCTTAATATCAAATAAACATACTCAATTTTTATAAGCTAAGATACATTTTTTTTCTCCTCCTTTTTCTCTTATTTTCCTTTCCTCTAATGGTGACTGTGAGTCTGAAAAGGAGTATGGTGAATTTTAACTTATATTACCATACCCCTTATCCAATCAATAATTCATAGGATAAATAGTCTTCCTGTTGCCAGTGTCCCTTTCAGAGAGAGAATAATAATAATAACTACTACTACTACTACTACTACTACTACTACTACTACTACTACTACTAATAATAATAATAATATTAATAACTATAACAGTATTTTCTGGACTAGATGAAAGTATATACATACTCACATAAATACTGTATACATACACATCTACCTGCATAAATACATAGATAACATTTCTTTATTTACACATCCACATCTATTTACACACATATACACAGATCAGCACCCAGTTGTCCATGAAATGTGGCAAAAGGTTGAAAAGTTCAAGGGGGACGGATACTTTCGCAAGGCACTTTATGATTATATATTTTTTATATTACTGTTGTAGCTAACAACATTATTAACAGAACATAATAGCTCCTATGTAGCGTCACAAAAATATTTTGTTTAGACTATATTCCTATATTTGCCTTATGTTTAAACTCTTCTTCGGCCTTGACCTTTAAAGTTGTCATCATGAGGAAGAAGAGTCGACCAAAGAGAGGAAGGACATGTGACCACTTCCTGACAACATAAAAACCCACGCAAGCTGACACACACACACACACACACACATACACACAGGCAGAGTGAGTTCCTCGGAGTTGATGATGTTTCAGGTGAGCGCTTGGCTAAACTTCATTTAACTTTAAATTTAATTTCAAATATGTTCTTTTATTCTAGTTTTTATTTGTGGTTCAGTTAGTTTCTCGTCTACTTAAACCGTTAAACTCCTCTACTTGCATTATTTTATGATAGAATTTTATAGTGTTTTCTTAATCACATTCATTCAACCTTTATTAATAAAAAAAAATGCAACAGAAATCAGGTTGTTCTTTCAGAAAATCTTATGGTTTTTAATGTTCCATAATAGTTTTTTTTTTATTAAAGAGTAAAGTATTTATTATGATAAAAGTTTTTTTAATGCAGGTTTTAAATGGAAAAATGTTGTTGCTAAAAAAAGGAATACGTTTTTTTTTTAATCATGTCTGGGTGTTCATTCTTAGATGTGTCATCACACACAGTCATAGAGAAACAGCTTCTGTGTGGTCTGTATGCCAACAGGAAATAAAGATCTGTTCTGATAAGTTCACTTGAAGCTCACCAGAGAAGAAGCTGTTTAAACTTTAGCATCAAGATTAACATAATGGCAAAACTGAAAAGTTATTAAGAAGGAATCGCAATAGTTTCCATTCCAACCCCCCAACGAGCAGAAATGATCTTCACTTCAGTGGAAAAATCAAATACTAAGCTCTAAATATCTTGACTTGAAAGGTCAAAGCGACATTAAATACCAAAAAATATTATTTAAAGGTCAAGGTTTTAATGTAGAGGAAAAACAAGCGCCATAACAAAAATGTACTGCTGCTTCATCCCTTCAAAATATTTCTGTGTCCACATCAAAATAAACAGGGATCCACTCTGTCTACGCAAGAACTGTTCTTATAAGACGCAGTACATAAAGTACAGCCATCAACGCAGAGGCAGCAACTATTATTAAGTATGGAGAGCTTCCTGGTTGAAGGGAAAGAAAAGACTCCAAAATGAAAAGATGGAAGATGCCATCGTAACCATCATTTAGGGACAAGGTTGAATTAGTTATCCACGAGGAATAGTAACAACTCTCAAGAGTCCATTTATGTATGGAGGTCAAGACTTAAAGGTATCTATGTTGAAGGGGTTATGACTTACAAGTGTTTGTAGACAGGCAATGACACATAACTATGACTGTAACAACCTTCATTACGCCACTTTGTGTATAGAAAATAACAAAACATGGAGAATTTTAACTTAAAGGTACAGGTTGTCCCCGAGTTACGGCTCCCCCGACCCACGGCGTTTCGGACTTACGGCGCCGCCCCCAGTGACGTCATCACACCTTACGTTGTCTTTTTTATGCAACATTTTATGTTTTTTTTTTCTATTTTTTTTAGGGTATTTTGTTAGCTAACTGCTTGGAATCACATTAAAACGGCGTTCTAAGTACGCTGTTGTTGTTTTACATTGAAAAAAACGTGTTTAAAAAGACGTTACGGCTGCCATGTAGCCAGCGCTCCGAGTTACGGCAAAATTGAGTTGCGAACGGTCCTTAGGTCCGGAACCCGTTCTTAAATCGGGGACTGCCTGTATATTTAAAACAAGGCATAAGTGAAGCTACACTATTACTTTTCAAAAAAAAGAAATCCAGATTAAACTTCACAACTGAAAACTTGGTCAAAACTGTCAAATGTTATGCAACAACACCCCCCATCCTTCAAGGAGTCGAGGTTTTATTGTCATTCATATCGCATGTGGTACACGAGGTGGAACAAAACTGTGTACACAGGGTCCCAGTTATATCCAACAATAGCAAATAGTTGTCCGATCCTCATGTTTGGAGACACGTTTGTGGCTGAGGAGGTGGTGGGCTCCTCATCCTGGCCTGTGGCAGAGGGTGCTGCAGTGCCTGAATTTGTGTTAAAATACCATTCATAAAACCTCTGATACATCATGAATCAAGTGTATCAATATCAAACATTCATAATTCTATGCCTCACAGTGGTGATTTAATAGGCTATCAAACCTTTGTTGAGAAGTATCCTAATGCAATACTGAGTAATTGCAGCAGGCTGACATAACTTTCCCAAGTACTGAGTGATGTAGGGGCTGTCATACTGACATAGCAAACAGCTAACAACTAAAACAGGCCTACATGTACAGTATGTCCAATTTGTGAAGTATTCAGAGTAAGAGACAAATCAACACCTCTTTCAGGTAATGGCTATTTAGAACAGGTCCAATCTACATTACAAGATCTTTTCTTCTTCTTCTTTCAGCTGCTCCCTTCCTCAGGGGTCACAACAGAGAGCTAAGTCGCACAAAGACTTGGTGATTGTTTTTATGTCGGATGCCCTTCCTGAAGCAACCACAGACCACCGAGCTACCACAGCCCTCTGTGTGGAGCAGAGGGTGCCCAGGGCAGCAGATGGTGGGGGCCTTGCTCAAAGGCCCAGAGTAGGACAAATGAAGGTGGAGACAGGTGTGTGCGTGTTTCACTTTTTTTTCACCCACATTTTAATGTTGTCAACTCAGGGAGTGGAACCAGCGACCTGACGATCACAGGCCCACCTTCTCTAACCTCTGCGCCACCACTCCGCACAAGATCATGCCTGAACTATAACGATAACTAGTAACTGTATAGTATAGTACATACTGCATTTGTGACCTTTCAGTTAATTCGTTGCAGTTCCTCCTTATGTCCTGAACTTCATGTGGACCATCACCAGGGGAATAAACGTGCAAACCCTGATCAGTCTTGCTTCGAGGACCACATTTCACACATTTATTAAAAACGGGACATCCTCTGCATGTGTTTGTTTGTTGAAGACCGAGCCTTTCGAGGATGCTATGTTTGCACCCAGTCATGTTTAAATCATTTGTGAACCTCATCACCAACCAAAAAATGGCTTTGTTCCAACTTTTTTATGGAATTTGCTGCATGCTTAGATCACAACAACAACCAAAATGTCAAATAAAACCGATAAGACAAAACATTAAACAATAATACCAATATATAAGTAATCATATGTTTCTTATGTTTAAGGGTACACAACATGGGGATTATTTATGTTGATAAAGAAAACAAACTGAAAATCATCATTTATGACATTAAATCTATTACCTTTGACCGTTTTTTCAAAAATATGCAACAATAATGTTGAGTTTCTTGACTCATAAAAACTGACAATACCCACTGGTTTTCTTCTTTGAGGAACAATGGTAACTAGACTGTACTTTATAACACTTTTCTATCTAATTAAGAAACTCAAAGTGTTTTGCAACACAATCTGTTCATTTACCTCCACGCACATTCATACAGCACATTATCTCTACAAAGATAATAATGAATACAAATAAAAATGTTATCTACAGTACACTGGGGAGTGGTGGCTAAGAGGTTAGAGACGGTGGGCCTGTGATCGGAGGGTTGCCGGTTCAACTCCCCAGACCGACAACATCAAAACAAAATGTGGGTGGGAAAAGTGAGACACCCACACCCATCTCCACCCTCGTTTGTCCCGCTCTGAGCCCTTAGGCAAGGCGCTTAACCCCATTATGCTCCCCTAGATATCAGCTCTCTTCTCCACGCAGAGGGCTGTGGTAGCTCAGTGGTCTGCAGTTGGGTCAGGAAGGGCATCCGGCGTAAAAACGATTGCTAAGTCTTTGTGCGAGTTAGTTCACTGTGGCGACCCGTGAAGAAGGGAGCAGCTGAAAGAAGAAGAAAAAAAGTACAAAGTGGCACCCACTGGTCTTTGGAAAGAGGAGCACCCAAATAACTGGAGTCAATACACACCCTTTGACTCCACATGCAGGTCTGAGAGCCCCGTGTGTCTCTGTCTACATTTTATAGAAGAGAAGAGTCTCAGTTGACCATATTGATACCCATAAAAAAACAGAGGTATGCCCACGAGCTATTTCTGTCCATCTGCCTTCATACCTAACCGGCTTCCTTTCTCTCCACTGCCACGCCAAGAATAGACATCTAATTGGCCTGGCACGCAATCACACACACTCTGATTTCATTTCACCACTGCCTCCTTGACTCTGCCTCCACTACCATCAGGGAGCTGGGACAAGGAATGCCAGTCTACGCTTCCTCTCACCCCCAGCTACTATCAGGCAGCTGGAGTTGGTGCTGCACTTCCTTCCACAGGGAGTATCTCTGCGCCACCTTTTCTTTAGCCTTTTTTAGCTGGCAGCTCTCCATGGGTGGGTTTGTTTATGCAGCATGCTGCTATGGAAAGCAATGACCGATAGCAACAACTGCAAAGCTTAAATAAGGCAGTGTGAGTGTTATTTTGGGGGGCTATTTCTCCCTTTGCTAAAATCAGAAATGTTTAACGAGGCCAAGGACACTGCTCAAACTATCCGCCTCTCTTGTGTGCAGGAACTGTGAAAAATGAAGGCGTCTGAGACATTTTATCACATTCACACAGTCCTTCAAAGAAACCCTCAGTGACAAATGACCAGTCAGCAACGCAGAACTGTATAATGAACCCGAGCAACAACGTAATATGCATATTGTGATTAAATGGCTTTGTTTGTGAGCCTTTTGTGCTTGTAACTCATTTTGCTCACAAGTTTGGTCCAAGCTGAAGGCAGAGATGAGAATGTGTTTGTGTGGAAGTTAGTGCTACCGTGCAAACCCAGCCCCAGTTAGCTCAACGACTCCATGTGAAATGTGACACAGCTCTGGGTTCTGCTTTAAGGCATTCCTTTTCTGTCCGTGGTCATTACATTGTGTGCATGTTTGTGAGCGTACACTTCTTTCAGGGTGTGTATGTGTGTGTAGGGTGGGGGTGAGGCCTCCATTTTTACCGGGACGCCTGCGGCAGCTGTCCCTTGGCATGTCAGCAGGGGTGTCACAGTCCTGTTGCAGAGCGTGAGTGAACCGAGGCTGCTGCCTGCAGTGTCCACAAAGACGTGTCCTCTCTGCGTTCGACTCGAGCGGGACCTGCCACGCCAACCATGGAGGATCAGTACCAGTACAACGCCACTGAGGAGAAGATTGTGAAGGACAGCCACACGAAAGAGATCGATCTGATTAACAGAGACCCCAAGCAGATCAATGAGGACGTGGTGAAGGTTTGTGCAGAAAGGACACAAAACTTTAAAATGGAAAACGTTCAGAAGTATAAACAGTTTCATAGCATGTTCCGGTAAAATCGTGAGTATAGTGCTGGGCAAATGGACATGAAAACATGGTATTGTACTGGCTGAGAAAGCTTTAAATAGTCCAGGAGCTATTCCAGTTGCCTAAGCAGAGCACAGGTTTTATTTTGGGAGTGAGTTGGGTGGAGGGTGGGGTGGGGTGTGAATGAATATCTGTACTACAACATTCTTTTAGGTTACTGTTTATTTTCAGACTTTTGCTTTAGAATAATTGTACAGCTTTATTGAAGATTTTGATTTTTTTATGGAAAAAAAGGCAGGGTCATTATAAATAAACCTAATAATGTCAGATAAATGCCCTGATCCTGGTAGAAAAATCTAACAAAGTTAATTCAGGTCCTCTGGCCATATTAAAATAAAGAAAGAAAGAAAAAAAAAATAAAATAAGAAACAAAAACTTGTTGAAACGTTTCATCTTTTATCCAAAAGACCTCTTCAGACAGAGGAGCTGCTTATTATATTATTATTATTATTATTATAAATAGCACCTTGGATGAACCAGTTTGTCATTGACATCCAAAACTAGCTGCTCACGTGCAAAAAGACCATCATCCTAACAATTGGTTGTTCGTGCACTGACTGCTGCTTACTATAGGGTCTGAGTGATACTAACAATAACAGCATTGTGAGAAAGTGACAACTCCGCCTCTGTTTAAAGATGGACGGGCTGTCTTCACAAAGATGGCTTCCATCACTCCTCTCTCAAACCTTCGTTCCTCTCTTTCAAAGATATGAACATCTTCATCCCTGCACGAGTGACCGCTGGCCTGCATGAGTGTAGACCTCAGAGTCTTGGCCTGATGATGTTGCTCTTCTGTGCTGGGCCATCCTTTTGACCCATTTTCTTTGTTTAATTTTATTTATTTATTTCATCCATCCAGAGGACCTGACTTAACTTTGTTAGAATGCCAGTTAAACATTAGTTGTGAAACAACTGTTTATGATAAATGATGTATTGTCACCTTGAGTTAAAATCTGCAAGGGTCATACTTCAAAGCTGTAGTGAAATCTTGCTTGAAGTGATAGCGCAGGTCTTTCAAACGGGGATTACGCTGAGAGATGATCAACAGTCAGTATTGCATGTTGTAGTTAACTCTTTAAACAACCTCAGTTTGACAGTGGTGTTTGAAAGGCTAGACTGACTGTGTCCAAGGTCAAAGTGTATAGCTACCTTCTTAAACCAACTCCAGTTTCTAACGTTTTATAGCAGTTAACGAGAAGGCTAGTTTAAAAACCAGATCACAACCATCAGTTTCACAGAACATGCTTACTTCATAGGAATTTATGGTTATATGTGAGCTAGTTGTAGCACCTCCAGTGTAGCCTATAGAGCACTTTCAGCAGGAACATCAAAATGTTTTTTCAATACTAACTGTGCAACGTGAAAAGGTTTATAAATTAGTGTTCATGTAAACTGCGGTGACGTTTTGCAGACTGGAGTTGTTTTAAAACAGCATTGGCTCAGATTCGTCGTCAGCTCCTCACTTCAGTCAGAACTCAATTTTTTTCCCCAAAATGAAGTTGTTCAAATGCTATCTACAACAGATAAGATATTATTTCTTCATAAAAGTTTCACAGAACCAACTTTAAAAAGTCTGGACCATTAAAAGTCTGCTTTTCCATCAAGGTTTAGACCTTTCAGATGTTTGTTTGTACAAATAACTTTTTGTCTATTTAAGAATTTGACTAGGGATGCACAATATTATCGGCATGTATCGGTATTGGCCAATATTAGCGATAAAGTTAAATATTGGACATGGGCCATTCCATTAAAAAAAAAAAAAACTCTCCGATGTAAAAGGCTTCTGTTTTAAGTTCATTTTTAATTTAATAAACTGTCAAGTATATCTATTAAGTCACTACTACGTATGCAATTTTCACTTGTAGCATGTGGACAGGTTGAGTTTAGATTTGAGAAAATTTACAAATTTGCACAGTTCGAGTGTTATTGTGTTAGAGAGAGTAAATGCCATGAATAAATTTGACATTAAACATAATCCAAATTGAAGCGTTTCATCATTTTCAGCAGCCTTTTGGCATCTGCATTTGGTAGAAGGAGAAACTGACAAAGACTTAATGTAGTATTTTATTTCCACAGAGAAAGCTATGTAGTCTCTGGAAGTAGGTCTAGGGAACAAAATATCAGTATTGATATTGGTTATCGGACAAATAAATTTTAACATATCAGCATATTGGATATGGACTGAAAATCCAATATTGTGCATCCTTAAATTTGACAAACAAAACAGTAAAATTTGAATGAGCTCCAGATTATTTATGAAACGAGAGAGAGAGAGGAAAATATATATTTATTTCCACCCATCCTATCAAAGGAAGATCCCAGTCTGTGATCTCTACTTCAAACACACGTATTGCTTCCCATAGCGAGCAAATCCAATCTGCATGCTGAGAAAACATTTCAGACGTGCGATGTGTCTGCAGTCTGAAGGATGATTACAACAATTAGCTGACGCTATACTGAGAAAGTGCTGGGCTTTTTTTTTTTTTCTTTTTCAGAAGGACTAGGTGGCACATAATGAAATCCAAAAAGCAGATTGGACCATTGTAGAGTTGCTCTCATGCATTTCACATGAGGCTAGCTCTGAATTCTGAAAAATGTGCTGGAATGAAGCGTTCTGGCTGATCTGGAAGCAGCATTAAATGCCATTCCACCACTCTGACTGTACATGAAGTGCACAGAATAATAAGTCCCTCTGCATAAATTTACCTGTAACACTTTGCAGCCTTTCAAAGCATAAACTTCACATGTGCAAATGTGTGCTCTCAGTAATCCGTACTAACAAACGCCTATTTACACTCAGGTGGAGTTTGAGGATGTCATTGCAGAGCCGGATGGGACGCACAGCCTGGATGGAGTGTGGAAGCTCAGCTACACCACCTTCACCGTCTCAAAGTATTGGTGCTACCGCGTTCTGTCCGCCATCTTCGGCATCCCGGTCGCTCTGCTCTGGGGCTTCCTGTTCGCCTGCATCTCCTTCTGCCACATCTGGGCTGTGGTTCCCTGCATCAAGAGCTGTCTGATCGAGTCGCAGTGCGTCAGCCGCATTTACTCCCTCTGCATTCAGACCTTCTGCGATCCCTTCTTTGAAGCTCTGGGCAAGGTTTTCAGCAGTGTGCGCGTGGCACTGCGAAAAGAGGCCTAGGAACTCCCCCCAGCACAGCGTTAAAGTGTGATCAGATGAAGTGTGGTGTCTTTTTATACAACCTAAGTCCTGGCATCTTCGCTTTCCAACTGACTCACCCTCCTCCCGTTGTAACATGCTGCGTCTCCACCCTCCTGACTCAGACTCAGAGATCTGAAAGCCCCACCGTGCAGTTTGCCACCAGAAGCGCAGTGACAGCTGCAGCAGGCGGTATACGTGGTGACAGCTCCGGCACTTCTAGGTCTTCCTCACCGAGGGAGAAGACGGCAGGCTGTCTGTCACGAGAAGACTCTGGGTGTCCACATTTACTTGTTTCACAATAAAAGCTGCTTGTTCGCGAGACACAAGAGAAAAAAAATCCCCAAACCTTTCTGCACTTGTGAAGGATGTTTATGCGTTACACGTCAAAAGCTTGTTTTGAAGCTTCGGCTTGGTGCTGGTTTCAATTAACTTTATTTTGTTCACGATAAAGGTTAAAAGTATGAAAGAATGGAAAAACATGTGAAAACAGATGGACATAGACGGTCGTCTTTCAAAACAATGTAATCAGTTTAATTTTAAGCTTATTTGTTTTAATATTTTGGGCTCATGCTTGGCTGCAAAGATAGGAGTGCATTTTAGATGAATAGCCCAAGGCCAACTAATTTGGAAAAACTTTATTAGTGTTATTTGGGTAGTTAAATTATAAAACTATTTACAATATAATAATAACAGAGATGTTTTAAATGCTGCATTTCACACTGATGGAAAAGTATTTAGTTTCAAGCATGAAACTAAAAGTTTTCCAGAAGCTTTGGAGCTCATTTAAAGTAAAAGTTTGATTCAGTCTTATTTTGAAAGAGCTTATCCTGACCAGTGAACTTTAACCCACTACAGGATGTTGTTGTGAGTCTTTATTGAGTGTCTCAGACCCATTTTTGATGGTTCAGTGCCACCACTAACTTTTTTTTTTTTTTTTTTTGGTAACCCTGTTGTGTTCCATTCTGGCTTCTTTCTAGTCTTTTATTTCTCTGCAAGAAAATACACGCTGACTTTAGCTGCTGCTCAGAAAAAGACACTATGTTAAACTGTTTTGCAATAAATTGAAACTGTGTTATTCAAAAAACAGCATGTGTTGTCGGACCTCATTACCAATTAAATAAATTCAAAGGTTCAGATGCTTTCAATTGAGCTTCACAACCACAACAGAGCTCTCGTTTTACATTTTCAGTCCTTCCACGAATGAATTAGAACTAAAATTTAAGGAGACATTTACAAAAAACGATGTTGTACTGACTTTTAACAAAGACCTGAGTGGAAGAAAGCCTCTACGAAAGAGCAAAAGCTAATTTTTTAATTTAATTTAATTTTAAACGTTTTATTTTTAACTGAAAAGTGTCTCAAACGCAACAGTAGAGAACCTTTTCTATATATATGATAAGAACCAAGAACTTATAGAATGGTTTTGGAAAGGTCTCTGTTTGAGTGTAAAGCAGTTTTCAAGCTTGTACTGTTTCTGCACATCTGCACAACGTGACCTTAGGCAGCACCACGGCTCAGTGGTTAGCACTGATGCCTCACAGCAAGAAGGTCCTGGGTTCAATCCCTGGTTGGACCTGAGGTCTTTCTGTGTGGAGTTTGCATGTTCTT
>JARVGS010001636.1:28441706-28452210 GCA_031762315.1 Hypsolebias antenori | reverse complement strand
TCATTGTGGTGGTTTTATTTTTCTGCTCATTTTACAGCTTTTTGTGACTTCTGTGACCATTTCAGTTCATCTTCTGGTGTTTTTATGTATTTATTTATTTTTTGGCAAGATACTTGTAATGCTTGTTTATTTATTTATTTCATTGTTTGCACAAAAAAAAGAAATGACACTCATGAAAGAACACAATAAAAAAATGTGCAGGAGAGGTCATAAAAACCTGAAATGGGCTTACAAGCACCTCCCCTCCCTTCTAAAAAATTAAGAAAAAAAAAATCAAAAAAGCTTTATACATAAGCTTACAGCTTACTTTAAAAACGCATAAATACACACCAAAGTAACAGATAATAGCTCATAATAAATTCTTTTATATTTTATTTTTTTCAGAAAGAATATGAGTATATAAGTTTTTCATCCATTTTCCATCATTATCATTTACCCGCTTCTTTCTTTTCAAGTCACCGGGGTCACTGGTGTCCATAACCAGCAGTCCCTGTGCGAGAGGTGTGGGACACCTGGACTGGTCTCCAGTCCATCACAGGGCCACATAGAGACAAACTAGACAAACAACCATTCACTCTCTCATCCACACCTAGGGACAATTTAGAGTTACCAATCAACCTAACATGCATGTTTTGATTTATTAAACCATTTTATGTCATTAAAAAAAAAAACTTTTTTTGTAATATTTTCTCTCCTGCTGTGATAGTTTTACGTTTCAAGTAAAAATTTTGCATTTACTTGCAGTGGCTTTCTGTCTTTCTGTGTTAATTGTTGTTCAATAATCAACTGGAAACACTGTTTGTAAATCCAGGTGGATGGCCTCAGACTACTGGGACATGTGTGCATTTTCTCTGAAACTCATTAATGTGATTGTTCTAAAAAAAAAAAAAATCACTGTCTGCTTCTGTAACACTTTGGTTCAGAATTTTAGCTTATACTGTATATTCACAGCACGACAAGAAGGGTATCCCATAAGTTTAGAAAGCCTTGAATTTACAATCTAAATGTTCATTTGAATTTCTCTGGTTATTTAGAATACATGAAAACAGCTGCAACAAGTCTGACAGCTGACCTTTGTTCAAATGAGCAACACAATGCAGCATGTCCAACAAAATGTGTTAGCATTTAGCGTTCGGCATCGGAGGAGCCAGCATTACAGATCTGTACCAAACTAATGACAAGTTCAGTCATCTGAAACATTGGCCATATCATTGATTTTCTATATCAAAAATACAAAAAAGTCAGTTAAATGTGACAGCTAGGATGTGATCCCGCCTCAGCATGTTCTTGTTTTGTCCTGCAGGGAGTAAGATAGATAACCGTATTGATGTGTAAACACACGTCACATGGTATTTATGTCAGGGTGAGGTTATTACTCTCCTGAGCACAATAATTAACAGCTGAATAAGCTGTTCAATAAGGCTAATAAAAAAATAATTATCAAACTATAATGAATTTCCCTCGTGACATCGGGACTTTAAAACCAATTGATATCCAAGGGCATCCCGAGAGCCGAGGCAGAGAAAAAAGTAGCTGCGTGCTATCAGCTAATCAACAAGTTGTTTAGGGGGCAGCAACACAGCCAAGGGCACCACTGGTGAAGAATTGAACAATATATTACAGCCTCAGTATGACATTGTTCAGATTTTAGTGGTTTTATTTTTAGTGTTTAAGTGCCTATTAAACATATTCATCCCCTCGGACATTTTATCCTTGTACTGTTATTGTAAATCAGTCATGGCCTATGAAAAATGGCCTTTTAAAATGACAGAGAAATTGAAATAAAATTTCTACTCAATACCGCCCATCTCCACGGATAAAGCTTGTAACTCCTTCCCAGTGGTCACACGGGGTCTTTCTCATCTTTTTCCTTTTTGTGCACTTTCTCAGTTTGTGAGGATGGCCTGCTGTTGGTAGATTTACTCGTCCATTTTGCTTCAAATTCTTAAGGAATTATTCAATAGAACTGCTGGATTATTTAGGTCATTGGAAATCCTTTTGTATCCATGATGTTTATTTTTCAACACTAATTATGACAGGCATTTTAATAGAGTGAATATTTGTGCAATAACTTATTTTATGTAACTTATTTTTAATGAGTTGACATAACTGTTTTAGGCATTAGATTTTAATGAATAGGTGTAGAGGTGTTTTTCTTATTATTACCATAATTTCCAGACTATTGGGCACAATCGAGTTTGAGATATTTACACAGAAAGATTTTTTTAACTTTTAATTAAATATATACCGGTAACATACACAAATACGTACAGTATTTATATATTTTTTTCCTGAACAGTGCCAGTAACACTGTTTAAAACGAGGGGTTGGCTGCAGGGCCCTGGTTACCCAGAGGCTTCCTCTCGGACTCAAGACCAGCCTCCAGCCTCACGTCTTTTCCCCCTGGCTCGGATCTCCCTCAGAAGTGAAAACTCACACTAAACAAATCAAGGAAACATGAATTAAGTTTTATCAGTCGTATTAAAATAAAGGCAGGAAAAGGTTACAGTTTACAGCGCTGGCTTCTCCAATACAAATTTGACGTGGAAGCAGCATATGGAAGAGAGACGGGTCTTCCATGGCATTACAGATTTATGGGGCCTAGACTCCTCCCTTCGCAGAAGGAGAGCTCTTCCTGTCACGTGTCTGAGGGGGCGTGACTAAGTGTGATCTCAACGGATCTTACATGGATTGACACGTGGAATAAAATGTGACGGTGCTTCAAAAGCCTTTCTACGTGATGTGGCAAGCAAAAATAAACCATTCCTTGACTTGATATTGAATCCCTGGGAGACTCTTTCTAGAGCTGCTGGCCCAATTTAACCCAGTCAGAACTGGGTCATAATTTTATTATACGTAATCCCGTCTCTGAGCAGATCAAAAACCCCAGGACCAGTCTAGATAAATATCTAACAACACGGCTGGTTAAAAATATATAGTAGCCTACCAGGAAGCCATTGATTGCTATCCGTCTTCCTCCTGTGCATGCTTGTGCTGTCCTCCTGCCCCAACTGTCAGGATCCACTGACAGACTTGAACAAAAGTTGCTCTGCACATACAGGGGAATCCCCTCTCATGGAGACAGGGGTCACCCTTCTCCCTTCTCTCCTCCCATCCCTGTTTCATTGGTCCACTGTGACCTGTTCAGTAATTTCATTGGTCAGATAAAAAAAAAAAACCTTTTATTCATTCATTATATTTATTAATTGAGTCACGAGGACTCACCCCTCAAGAGAAATGTGTACTGGGCAGCTCTGTGAGTGCCCTGGTGTGACGAGGTTAAATGTTTTGGAAGCAGGAAGCTCGTAAGCCCGTCAAAAAAAAAAAAAAAAAAAGTTCCATAATTCAGCTGCAGCATTGTACAAGCCACAAGGTTCAAAGCCTTTGGGAAAAAAGTAGTGGCTTATAGTCCAGAAATTATGGTAAATGCTTTTAACTCAGAGGCCAATCCACTAAAGTTGTGTCAGGTCCTCTGGACAGTTTCTTTTTGTTGAAATGTTTTGTCTTTCATCCAAAAGACTTGATCAGTCCAAGAACATGTGACAAACTCACTCATGAATAGCACCTTGTCATTTTCAACAAAAATAAACCATTCATTTATAAACCTTAAATAAAGGTTAATAAATCTAGAGGACCTGATGCAACTTTGTTGGATTTTTCTGCCTGGACTGTTGAGCATGAATCAGGATAAAAGGCAGTGTTGATCTTGACTGATTTAAAATAGCAATAAAAGGGTAAAACATTTAATTTGCTTGTAAATCTGGATCGTCCTGCTCAAGGTGGCTAGGGCTCACAGCATGTTAAAGATGTCATCTGCTGAGAGGTGAGGTCAGATATGTGACAAGCATCCTATCTTCAGACAAAAAGACCCAAACAGACGTACAAAACAAAACCACTACGGTGCAACAAATTTGTAAATTCTCATGAAGGAATTCTTGAATTTACAACTGTAAAATTATATATAAATTTGGTTAAAAAAAATAATATCAACTCAAAAGCAGACTTGCACATAAATTAGCATTTGGACTTTAAATTTAGTCAGACCTGTCATAGAAAAGTACAAAAGTGAAGAAAATGATTACTTTTTCAGACTCCTAGATCCTCTTTTTCAGGCTCATTTTTTCTAAATGCGCCAGCTAGCTGTCAAACATTTGACTCTCTCATCTGTGAATGTGTCTTGTGAATGTGGGCGGTGAGTTTGGAGAATATTGAGCTTGTGGCACTTTTACATTCCCATAAAAAAGCAACACACCATCGCTTTTTCAGTAGCTCTCCTGCTGGTTTTTATTAAAAATGAAATTCATGTCAGTTTAATTCTGCTGCCAGCCAATGAGTCAGTAATTTCAAAAACCACTTAGAGACCTAAGTGACGTTCTCACGGTTGGACAGTCTTCCAGTGAATTGTTAAACCTTTTAAAGTTGACCAAAGCTTTTAAGTTAAGTGTTGAAACTTGAAGCTTCAATCGTCTGTGTTAAATGTCCAAGCTCAAACTCACTATTATCTTCAATTAAAATTTACGTGCACCTGTTATTTTTTATTTATTTATTTAAATGACATATTGTGTTAATTTAAACAAAAAAAATCTGCACAGAAGCCAAATGGTGAATGCACAACTCAATTTGAGAGCTTAAAACAAATGATTCAGATTCAAACATGGTTGGACCCAGGAATGCAACCTGACATAGTTCAAGAAAAATAAATTTAAACTTAATAAACAGAACAAACAGGCTAAAGTTGCAGCAACTACTTACAAAGAAAGGACACAAGGAGACACGATGAGAGGCAGATGTGGTGTGAACGAACATGCAAACAATGCTGCAGGGAAGTGACTGGAGGATGAAAGGCTAAACAGACCAGGGCTTATCGGAGAAGTGGCTGCAGCTGTGACAGGTGAAGCCAAGTAGGTATATCTGCAGACCAATATGGAAGGTGTATTCGGAGGGCCACATCTGATTGGACGATAACAAACTAGGCATATCTGGAGGGCCACATCTGATTGGACGATAAGAATAAAGGCGTATCTGGAGGGCCACATCTGATTGAACAATAAGAAAAAACGATGTATCTGGAGGGCCACATCTGATTGGATGAGAAGAAAAAGGCGTATCTGGAGGCTGCATCTAATTGGACGATAAGAAAAAAGGCGTATCAGGAGGGTCACATCTGATTGGATGATAAAAAACAAGGCGTTTCTGGAGGGCCACATCTGCTTGGACGATGAGAAAAAAGTTATACTGTATCTGGAGGGCTGCATCGAATTGGACGATAAGAAAAAAGGCATATCTGGAGGGCCACATCTGATTGGATGATAAAATAACAGGCATATCTGGATGGCTACATCTGATTGGACGATAAGAAGAAAGGCGTATCTGGAGGACCACATCTGATTGGATGATAAGAAAAAAGGCGTATCTGGATATATATGTTTTAAACACTGTATTATATTTCCACTGGAAAAAAAATAACTTTTCAACAAACTGTTGACCAGAAGAACAAACCAAAAACAAAAAAATTTAACCTCTTTCTTAAGCGTGTTTATCTGGAAATGACAGATACAGATTGCCCTTGTGGGCAATTTTTATTATTATTATTACTATTTTTTATTTTTGCCTTTTTTTGTCTTCTTCTCTCCAGCTTTCTGGGGGGCCCCTGGTAGCCCCCCAGGGGGCTGGGGCCCCCACTTTGAAAAACACTGGACTAAGCAACAACACTGTGATGTCACGGGCATTTATAAACTTGGAAATGTTTCATTTTTATTTTTTCAGACTTTGCCTGACAGACCTACTGCCTCACACTGAACACACTCCTGTTGTACACTGTCAACTTGAAAATAAAATAAATTAAGGTTTAATGTGTTAATGCACTGTTTCTGCACCCTTCACATGTTCAGCTTCATGCCTTAATGATCACATGACTGCTGTGAAATTATGAACAGCAGGCAACAATCACAAACATGAACTTCCACTCATGATCCAACTCAACGTCAAAGAGTGCAAAATCAAGGGTTACTAATCCAATTCAGTTGAAACAAAACATAATCCTCTTAAGTGCCACTTATTAGCCTATTAGTCAGTTTTCTAGCACCCTATTAGGAACATATCTTGGGATTATACTCTCACTGGATTAGTGCCGAGATTCCGCTCACATCCGATTAGCCAGGGACTCATCACGTCTGCAGATTTTACATCATTTGAAGGAAGAATGACACAGAATGACTCAAAAATCAGTGGCATGGCAAGGATTTTCTTTGACCTAATCATAATTTGATATGAGTGCTCGAAGGACAAGTTCAGATCTTTTGAAGTCTGTGGAAATGTAATGAACAAATAATAACTTATTGCTTGTAGCTCCTTGGATGGCCTCAGGTTGAAGAAACTTTAATTCTGAATAGAAAAATAGATTGATTAAAGCCAAAATCAAAGTAAATTACTGTCATCTAAAATAAATCATACACCCTAACACTGCCCTCAGTTTTGTGCATTCCAGTGAAAATGTTATGATAATCCTGCAGAAAGTTTCCCAGACTGTCCTGGAAGTGCTACAGCTACTTGCCACTTGTGCAATTTGTGCTTGGGGAAAAAAAAAGAAAGAAAGTAAATATCTGTGTTATTAGAAATCAAAAGTAATGTAAAGTTAACTTTAATTAGTGATGCCATGAACTGCAATAAAAGTAAAAACAAATAAATGCATAAACAAACAAACAAATGAATGAATAAATAAATGTGATTTTAAAGCTGTTTTAATAAAACACAGCCATCTTTAATGGTCTTGTGCCCACTCAGGTCAATTTTTAACTTATCAACCTGGTCAGGATTAAAAACTGTTCCTCCCAACTGAGGACTTTCCAGAAGCTATCGACAACAGGTAGGACATTACTTGTTTACAACCTATCCGTGGAACCCCACTTGCAAAGAGTGAGCTGTTACTTTAACATAACGATCATCTGTGAGAGTCTAAACTAAAGTTTCCAAATCCAAACACTGGAATCCTGTGTCTGATAAAACCCTATTTTTCCAGATTCGCTGCCTTCCACTAGAAGTTTGCATTTCTCTGCTATCAGCTGTTCCTCATAATAGTGACGTCGTGTAAATTACCGTTATTAGTTGTGATGATGATTGTTTTGTTGGTATATTAACAGATCTGCGTCAGTGTGATGATGATGAGTCAGAACCACTTGGTTCATCATCCCAAGGAGTTCATCCACCACTCTGATTGATTTTGTCCTTTCAGACGTTCAGTTTTCTCTGGTTGGTCTGAATTCAGCTGCAAGTGACTTTTCTTAAGAACTACCCGCTTTGGCCTATGACATTAATGCAGTCTGTCAGAGCTCCGGTTATGGATGGGGCATGCAGCTGAAAACAGAAGCAGATGTAACATTAGAAAAAGCATTTTTCTTCAAAGAAAACTACAATTTTTGTGTTTTTCTGATAAAAGCAACTCTATAAAGTAAAGGATGTACGTGTTTCTTGCTTACATGTAAAAGTTTGCAGGTTTTACTAAAGCTGGCAGTTACACTGCCTGATACATATAGTACAATCTTTGTTGATCGACCCAAAGATGTTTTTTAAATGAAAAGACAAAAACAGACTTTAATGTATGAAAAGTAAGTTTCCTGTTTATTTCCAAACCACAAGGTTTCTTTGTATCTTCACTCAGAAGAATCTTTATGAGCTGAAGCTCAGCAGAACAGTTCAAAACGTGGTCCTATCAACTTTTAAAGATCTGAAGGGGACAAGAATGGCTATTATTAAAAACATAATTTCCTCGATACATCCCTGCAACAGATGGAAAATGCTGACTCAGCATTGTCCTTGTCAAAGATTTGCACTGAATGAAGATGAGGAGCCATTTTTTTTATTGTAATTCAAAGAGTCATGTGTCACCAGGAGAGAAACATGAAAGCCACAAAAAACAATTTCGACTTAAACAACAAGGAAACAATTGTGATCTCAGTGATGATGAAAATGATTATTGTTGTTACTGTGTATGTTGTAGTATCAGGTAAAGAAAACGCATCAAATAGACGTGCCTTTCCATGAATCAGTCAAAAAACAAAAAAATCTTGTTGCTTCAGGATTTATTTTATCACTTTAAATGTTGGTGGTGCGGAGGTTGGAGAAGGTGGGCCTGTGATTGGAAGGTCACCGGTTCCACTCTACCAACAACATCACAATGTGGCTCCACCCTCATTTGCCTCACTCTGGGTCCTTGAGCAAGGCCCTTAACCCCCATCATCTGCTCCCCCAGGTGCCCCAGATAGCAGCTCTGTGCTCCACACAGACGGCTGTGGTAGCTCGGTGGTCTGTGCGTCAGGAAGGACATCTGGACTAAAAACTAGTGACAAGTCTTTGTGTGATTTAGTTCACTGCTGCAACCCATGAAGAAGTGAGAAGCCTAAATAAATAAATAAATAAAGAAATAAAGAAATAAATAAATGCTTCCACCTTGTAATCTGGCATCCATGACAGAAAACTTATTTTGTGTATCTTGTTGAGAACAGGCATATACAGTAGTTGGCATACTTAAAGCACAAATGAGAAAAATATAGAAAATAGAAAAAGCTCAAATAAATGAACCAGCATTTTATTAATACTTAAAGAAATGTAACCACAGACTAAAGTAAACATCTTAGACGTCTAATTTAAAACATTTTGAGATAAGCAATGTCTTGAGCCAAAACTAAAGATGAAGGATTTATAAAGAAGAGTTTGTTTATAAATGATTCGTATTTTAACTTTGATCAAATATGGCAGATATTCTGATGTGTCGAGATTATTGGTGCACTTACTTACAATCTAAAATCAAGAGACACTTTTTAAATAAGATGGGTAACTTTTCTAAAACCCTGATATTGTCAGATAAAGCAAAATAAATAAATACTTTTTTTTTAAAGTGTGCTTCAACAAGAATAATAGATTTTTATAAACTAAATTCACAAATGGAAAATGAAACTACAACATGAAATGATGAATTTGTCAAACTGAGGTTAAAAGTTAACATGTGACCAGTCAGTTGTTTCAAGTCATTTATGGGGCCTTCACAAGAAAAAATGTCGCCCGCCTCTTCAAGCTATCATTAACCCTGATATTAAAATAATATCTATATCCTGGGAGGGGTGTAAGTGAAGTCATGGATGTTTGTCAAAATGAACACTTTTGCTCCAAATGGCAAAGTAACAATAACCCCGTCTGCTGTTATTTGGTGTACTACAGTATAAAACCCTGTGAATATGAGACTGAGCTCTGAGAGAAGACCGAGGCATGCGTCAAGGTCTTCTCTGAATTAAGTATGTCGTGCTCTCAGTGGCTTTGTTTGGTTTGCTCGGGATGTTTCCGTATGCTAACTGATGTCTCCTGATCCTTTGTGGTGGAACACAGCAGTGACGGGACTGAATTTTACTCATGACTTCCTGCCTGATCCATGACAAAGTGCTAAAGCTGGACTGAAAGCATCTCATTCAGTCACTGTTTCGAGTAAAACCACAGACAATCATCCAAAACCAAGTCCTTACGAAGCAACGCAAGCTAAAGGAAGAAGTTGAAAGAAAACAGGTTGTATTAATCATACTGAGCATGACAATGAATGTAATTCTTTTAAATGGGTGTAGTTCAACAAGTTGTGTTTATTTAACAATCAGGTAAATCTGGGAGTGCTTAATCTGAGCAGTTTTGTTCCATACTGAACATCTTGGCCCGTGTTTAATGCTGAACTGTCTCCTTGGCTGTGATCAGACCGCTGCTGTAATGCTACTTATATCATGACGATCCCTGTGAGAACCCACAGAGTAATGACTTCCTAATCCATCTTAACAATTAATCTGATTTGTCGATGTAAGTTCAATTTATTAACAGGGAAACAGTGAACTACTACTAACAGAATGCATTTATTTATTTAAAAAACGTGTTTCTGTTGGTAATCGGCTATAATTTTAAGTCTGTTCATGACTAAAATCACCTCAATCCATTACAGTGCTCTGAAAAAAATGCTGGTTCCTGTTCATAACATCAGTCTTGTGAAGATCGTGGATGTTATAATGTACACACAGTTCACGTCATCACGTCCCATGCTGAAAATCAATACAGAAGTGGCAAAAGTTGTTTTCCTGAATGGCCTCTTGAGGCCGGCTCCACAAACAAGTCCACCCTCTTGAACTTTTAGCTGAATGTCACCTCCAGCTGACAAAAACTGAGATTATGAAGTTTTCCTCAACTTCAGGCTTTAAAACCAGTTAAGAAATGGATTTTTTTTTAAGTTTGCTGTTTAAATAAAGGGGGAAAAAAAAGTATTCCACAACATTAGTTTACAACAGTTTAATTTGATACATGGTTCTGGATTTATATACAGGTAGTCCTCGAGTTACGAACGGGTTCCGTTCCTACGCACCGTTCGTAACCCGATGTTAATGTAAGTCGGAACTCATTACACGTGGCATTCGTAAGTCCGGATTTTTGCCGTAAGTCGGAAAATGCACGGTCAACGGCTTTTTAAACACTTTTTTCCAAC
>JARVGS010001636.1:28316224-28327645 GCA_031762315.1 Hypsolebias antenori | reverse complement strand
AAAAAACGTGTTTAAAACGCCGTTTACCGTGCATTTTCCGACTTACGTCAAAATCGGGTTACGAACGGTGCGTAGGAGCTGATCTCGTTCGTAAGTCGAGGACTACCTGTATTTGATTTCAGTGCACATTGAAATAACAACAGGTGGCTTAGATTTTGAAAGCGACAAACTCAGAGCAGTCTGACGTAAACTAAACTTACAGAGAAGTAAAAGGTTTCTGTCTCTTGTTGGTTCGCCCTCCTCTTGGCGACATTGAACTTGTTCATGTACGACTCCGAGGCCACAGACTTGATGGATTCAGTAGAGCGGCTGTGTTGAAAGGCGTCCGACACGTCGAAGTCCTCCACTGTCAGCATGTCCTGCAGTGTTTGCATGGTGGCATCCAGGGTCTTTCTCACCTGGATAGGTTCCGAAAAGGTACAGAGGAGAGCAAAGATGACAAGCGATCCTGCTTTTTTTTTTTTTTGTTTCATTTCCATTTCAAGTAAGCAAAGGCAATAACGGCGGCAAGACTGAATTATTTAGCAAGCAATCTTATCCTTGAAAAATAAACTATCAGAGTATAATCATGACGTAAGTAAAGAGCAACACAATCAAACTACAAGTAAACAAAATGAGTGGGAAAAAATAACTTTTTGACATTGAAGAAGGTTTTTTTTTTAATTTAAAAAATGTCATTCCCTGTTATGGCATGGCTGCTCCATTATCCTCCAGAACACAATGCAGAGAAGGAGGCAGAGCCATTACCACCTCTATTCACACCTTTGTTTCTTCTGTTTATAATAAAGCCTTGCCTTTCTGACAAAACAGACCGTTTTATATGAAAGAGCCCTGTGACAGTCTGCACATGCAGCATTCCCAGTGTTTGCAGAGCGTAATGGGAGCAGATGGCAATGTGGCCTTTCTACTTGATATTTTGCTCTTTAAAAGTATGAGGGCTATGAGGAAAAGGTTTATTTAACTGGGAGAGGACACAAATTATAAATCCTAACCTCCTCATTCTCAATCTTCAAGGTTGCTAAACGAGACTGCAGTTGGTGGTATCGCATTAGGAGCTCAGTCTGGACCGGCTGCTGGGCGCTGACCTGGCACACCTGAGGAGATAGACAGAAAAAAAGATCAACCTTTGGTGTAAAAGTTCACTACATTAAAAACAGCCTTTCTACAGAGAAAGCTTTACATCATCTGAAGCGGTTCTATCTTCTTACCTCGTCTCCCATGTGTGGCAGGTATTCAAAGCGCATCGGAGGACAGAACACCTGGTTATGCATATCCATGATCTTGTGCTTGTCACTGCGAGAGTCCAGGTTGTCCACTGCATTTTCAATGACATCCAGCCCCTCGTGGCGAGATGTCTCCAGGTTGTACTCTGCAGACAAGTAGGTCCTAAAGGTGCGAGCCAAGCTGGCATGGTACCCCAGGTCACAGCACTTTGGAGAAAAAAATAATAATTTAAGAAAAATAACACAGTTTACATGACGTCATTCTAAGTTGGACAGGAAAAGGGTGACATGAAAAACATATTACTGTATTTGTAGTGTTTCGTAGTGTGCTGCAAAACACATATTGTAGCATTTCAAATACACTGTACTAAACGCAAATGACAAATAAAAAACAACTGTAGTTCTGTAACAAAACTCTACTGATTAAAGTTCCCTAGGCCAATTCCAATTTTTGATTTTCACAAAGCTCTGACTTGCTGACTAAACATTGTTTGATTCAGACTTTCTTTCTAATAACTATAATTAACTCTATCAAAAATATTTTTTTATTTCTGGTACAATTTTTTTAAAGTGTTTTCATAATAAAAACGCTAATTAAAAAAAGGTTAACAATTTCTCTAAAATGGCACCGCAGACCCTTCTGTTTGACACCACAGGTCTAAAAATAAACAGCTGAACAGGTTACCAGACAGAAACATTGATGAAAATAATACACAACAGCAAATGGTTAACAGTCTAATTATAGCTCATTGACATTTTAATCATATACACAGCTCTGAACATAAAAGTGTATCATATAAAAGAAAAAAGTTGTTTTTTTTTTCTGAAAATTCCCAATTTAACTAGAGAAATTGCATTTCCTGTGAAAATGCAGTGTGAATGCTTATTGTGGAAGAACTTGCTGAAAAACAGACAAAATTAGCTAAAAACATGCTGAATTGTAGCTGAAATGGAAGAACGGGCCTAAGTTAGTAGAAGAAAGAAATAACGCTTATTTGTTGAATTAGGAATAAGCTGAAATGGCCAAAACAAATTATGGAATTAGCTAAATAAACAAATAAATAAATAAAAAAGCTGAAATTAGCAAAAAAAAAAATAGCTGAAAAGTAGCTGAAAATTCAGAAAGAAGCTTAAACTACCAGAAGGAAAAGGAAGATGCTGAAATGGGCTAAAAATGTGCAATAAGCTGAAAAAGCTAAATTTATCACAAAACAGCTAAAAATTAGCTGAAATAGCTGAAAAAAATCAGAAATAATAATAATAGTAATAATACATTTTATTTGTATAGCGCTTTTCTAAATACTCAAAGATGCTTAAAAAGGAAAGGCGCGTAACAATCTGAAATTAGCAGGAAAAAATTTAATTAGGCTGAAAGTAGCAGAAAGGTTGAATTAATGAAAATTACCATGAAAAATGTGAATTTATCTGAAAACAGCTAAAATTAGCAAAGTTGCTTGAAAAGTCACTGACATGTTAGCATAAACTTAAATGAGCAGCAGAAAGAAGAAACAACACGTCTGTTGAAAAAGGCAGAAATTATCTAAAAAAAGTGGAAAATATCTGGAAAAAGCTGAATTGAGCTGAACAGCTGAAAACTAGCTAAAAAAAAGGCAGAAAGAAGCTGGAATTACAAGAAGGAAGTAGAGAGAAAACATTTTTGCTGAATTAGGCTGAAAAAAGTTGAAATGAGTACAAAATGTGGAAGTAGATGAAAAAGCTTAAATTGTTAATAAAAAAGACTGCTATATAGTAGCTGAAATAGTAGAAAAAGCTGAAACTTGCAGAAATAAGCTGAAAATAACAGAAAGAAATTTGAAGAAGCACAAAAATGTTGTAGTTAACAGAAATAATTTGAAAGAAGCACAAAGCAGCTGAAAAACAAATTTATTTACTGAAAATAGTTGGGGGAAAAAGTTACAATTTGCACAAGGACGCTGAAAGAAGCCGAACCAGAACAAAATATGAAAGGAGCAGTAAAAGGTTGTAAACAGATCTAAAGATCTGAAGGATATAAAATGAGCTCAGTTCATTTTCTATGAGATAAAAGTGGCAGAAAAGGCTAAATATTTCAAAAAGCTGTACCAATACCAAATGTCATAGCAGGATTGTCTTGAAAGAGCTGAACGTTTTGACAAAAATTCTGGAAAGAGAACGATGCCAAAAAGACGTATGGAAGAAAAATGGATCACAGTAGTGTGAATGCTTCATTAGCATTCACACTAGCTGTCCACAATCATTTTGTGAAGAAGAAAAAAAAGAGTTTTACCGTTAGATTTGTTAAATTGTTGAACCTTTCATTAAATTTATTGTAATTCCAGACATATAGAATCATAGTTTGATAAATGTAATTAGTAAACTACTAAATCTTTGATTACATGTGTGCCCAGCTTGCAAATTATAGGTTTCACACAGGAAGTTGAACTTAAATGCCAGCTGGTACTTTAAAGGAACATTTCATCCTACAGTGCATGTTAGGTAGCAGCAGACATTCTTCTATAGAAAACTGTTTCCTTTTAGAAGCGTTTATCACCTCTGACTTTAATTTAAACACTTTACAGATAATCAAAATAACTAAGTTTCCTCCTTGTGTAAAATTCTCAAACGGGCATTCTACTGTCAGCTCAGTTTAGTTGCTTAACTGCAGTGTGTTCAAAGATTGGTTTAAAAAAAAAAACAACAACTTGATTAATGGAGAGCCACTCAAGCTGAAACAACCGGTGCATCGGAGGCTCACAAACACTGTTAGCAACCGTAAATTAATCACTGCAACAAGGTGAAAAGTTAAACAATTAGACTTAATTAAGATAAGTTAAACAGAAATTATAAATATACGCGTAAATAATTTCTTCTTTTTTTTCTGGTACATTATTCAGAGCACCTTAGCACATCTGTAGGTCTTGTTAATTGATTAAACGCCTGATTATGTCTCAGTACATGTTGGGGAAAAAATGAGGTTGTGCTCATAAAATGATAGGATTTGGCACAGTACGACACGAGGGATAATTACAGAGTCTTATCACACAGAGCTGTGTGAAGTAACGTAATTAAGTAGAGGACGGTACTGAGGAAGTTCAGAGGGAGCTGGGGGCAGCCGGCAGCACCGTAAATCACTGCGCAAACCCTCTTTAAAACTCTTAAACGCTAAAGAAGTTGTCTCTTCTTTGTGCACATGCCTCGTTGCACCTCTTAAACTAAATCTGATTCACCCAAGTCTGAAGGGAGCAAATGAGCCTCATTTTAAACAAGTCAACGAGGCAGGAACACATTCACGTGTCTGTATTAGCGCCTTGTATGGTGGATGATGGAGGCTTAAATTGAAGCCCTGTTGGTGTGTTTATGTTTGTCTCATTACAGTTGCACGTTGATTACATTTGAATTTTTGCACATTTATTACATTTCATGCATTTCCTGTATCAACTCCAACAGAATTATGAGAAGATGCAAAATTTTATTGACTTTTTACACTTTGTTGATTGATTTGATCAAATGTTACTGGTACTTTCTTTAAGGATTTTTAGATATCTACAGTTCTAATTTTACCATACCATACTATTCCATACCATACCATATCATATCACACCATAACCATACCATACCAAACCGTACCATACAGTACTGTACCATACCACACCACAACCATACTATACCATACCGTACCATACAGTACTGCACCATACCACACCACAACCATACCATACATTACCAACCCGAACTGTACCATACCATATCATGCCATAGCATACCACACCACAATCATACAATACCATACCAAACCATACTGTACTGTACCATACCATACCATACCATACCATACCATACCATACCATACCATACCATATGACAAACATAACATACCAAACAAAATCGTATCGTACCATACCATAACATATCATACCACACCACAACCATACCATACCATACCATACCATACCATACCATACCATACCATACCATACCATACCATACCATGCCAGCTATATTAATAAAGCACTTTAAGCTGTAGTCACAATACATATTAAAAGCCTAATTAAAAATCTAATTAAAACACCCTCAAAGTGAAAACAAAAACATGTAAAATCAATTAAAATAACTGAGACTAAAAACCAACTCCTTAGATGGGGGTCAAAAGCCAAAGAGAAGAGATGGGTTTTAAGAAGGGATTTAAAAACAGACAGGGAAGACACATATCAGATGCCCAAAGACAGGTCATTCCACATCTTAGGAGCAGCAGCAGAGAAAGTATGAACCTCTTGAAGGTTTGTTTAGTTTTTGGGATGCTCAGAAGCAGGTCTGCTGACTTAGAGAACAGGTGTGGGTACAGTAGTGTAGCAGCTCAGTGAGGTGGGTAGATGCATGGATGGATGGATGGATGGATGGATGGATGGATGCTCTACGCCCTATTTACTGTAAGAGCCCCATCCATGACTAACTTTGGCCAGATCATACTAACAAGGATCAGGTTTTTGGATTCGGTAAAACAGCTAGACAATAAGAACAGTTAAAAGGTTTATTATTTTTCAGCTGCTGGTAGGAGTCAGGGTCCAGTTTGTGGATAAATCTTCTCAGGCAGATGAGGTGGGAGCCAACTGTCAGAGCTTGATATGATGACATCACTGTAACTGGTGGAGGAGCAGCTGCAGCATAATGCTGTGGACAATTTAAACAATGGGGCAATCCAGGGTCGTGGTCCAAAAGGCGAAGCATGGGTTATGCAAGGTGAGTCAGAGGTCCAAGAATAAATCCAGTGGGCAGTCTGTAATCCAAAATCCATAAGGCAGAAAAGGTAGTCGTTACCAGGGTCATATGGGCAGACAAAACCAGACAAGGAGCAGGCAGAGCGGTAAATCCATAAGACAAGGAGTGAGGAAGAACAAGGCATGAGGTCGAGATGAGAACGTTGGGCATGAACAAGAACAAAATGGCTGGATATCTAATACCATGAAGGGTTTGATAATCTGGCCGAGGTTAGTCGTGGATGGGGCTCTTAAATAGGACGTGGAGCAGGTGCAGGGCATGAGTGCTGATGAGCAGCAGATGAGTGGGTGTGGAAGGTGGCAGAGAATGGTGATCATGACAACTTTATAATAAATACCTTTTAGTTTTATTATTAATATTATTTTCTGGAGAATCAGATAAAAGGGATGTAGAGATGTTGTTTTCTTACAATTCCGTATCTCAGTATGCTGTAGAAATGCAAGGCAGACATGTAATGGAGGTATTAGATTATGCAATTGAGTCAGTGATAGCTAGAGGCAGTCAGCTACAACGAAAATCTGTTTATCTGTGCAGAAACTCCTAAAAGCAACATCTATAACCATAAATGAAGGAGAAAAAGCTAAAGAGAGAAGAACAAGGAGGTAAAGCAGGACTCGTCAACACTGATGAAATCTCTTGAAATCATCAGTAAGACGTGGCTGTGTGGAAATGTAGAGCAATAACGCCTTTTTTGTTTGTTTTTGTCAACAGCAGTCAGTCGCCAGCATGTCAATGTCGAGGTTTATTATGCAGCAATTAGCTCAGCAAAAATGGTGGCAACTAGATTCACCGGGACCAAGCAACATGAAAACAAACAACGAACAGACTGAGAGGGAATGAGAGCAGATGGGGAGAAAAGTGACAGCGCTGCGGAGTTAAACCAACATCAGAGGTCCCAGCTGAGAGACACAAACAAACACATGCTCCTCGCTCATACTTACATCGATCATATCTGAGACGTCGTGGATGTAATATTTCGCCACCACTGCATTAGTTGCTGCCAGGTTCAGCAAATAGTCATTTCGAGCTTTTGTGCATTTCAGCTTATTTTCTGAATACTTGGCTTGCCTCTGAGAAGAGAAGAGACAAAGCAGATGAAAAAAAAAACACATCTGTGCAGCAAAATCAATCAGCTGGGGGAGTTTCAGTATGAATCATGAAATAGGTACAAGCAGAAATGGGTGGAAGATTAAACAAAATGGATTCTAGAGATGATAACAGATAACTATGAGCATGCCTGAGTTAGATATGTCTGTACTGTTGCTAAGCTGATAGGAAGTTATTTTTAGAGCTTGTCTAAATATTTAAAGGCAATCAAATTTTAATCTGAACCTTTAAAGCTTAGTAATCACCATTTATTGTTTAATTTGTTTAATACATGCAAGTACTGTAATTTCTCGTCAACTGAGTGCACCTGAATATAAGCCACGCCCACTAAAATTTAAACTGAAAAATAATTTGTACATATATAAGCCATGCTTGTGTATAAGTTATGGGTGTCCACATTGTAACATTAAATATTTACACAGAAATATCTATTTTTTAACTTTTAATCAAATATGTACCCGTAACATACACAAACACGTACAGTAAATGCTTCTTTTTTTTCTAGTGTCTGTAACACAGTGGGTTAAAAACATTAACTGGCACGTGTGATGTCACGAGCGCCGCAGTATGGCCACACTGATGGGCGCTACACCTCGACTCGATCTTTTTTCATTCCTGATGTTCTTGTTTAAGTTTTTTTGTGCCTACGCTGCACACCTATGCTATGGGTATGACCGTGACACACCTGGAGTTCTCTGTATTGCTGCCTTGCTATCCTGCCATTGTGGTTCAGTTCCTGACACCCCTCCATCTTCAGGCTCAGGCTCAGCCTGTCATGGTGGCCGTCTCTATGATCCTCCACCTGCCTGCATGGACCGAACTCTACGTAACAGTTCAGCTCTGTGAGGAAAACCCTGGATGTTCTGTCAGCTGAACCCGGTTCTAGAGGGCATTCTTTGAGGGAAGCTGCTGCTGTCGTTATTACCATCAAGCTGCTAGGAGGACCTGCTAACAAGACCTGCTAGAGCTGCAAACAAGACCACATTGCTAACAGAACAAAACCATGCTGCTGAAAGAACCTCACTGCTAACCGAACCACACTGTATATGTATTTCTTTTTCACTTTTGGTGCCTTATTTATTGTATTTTTGCTACATGCGTTGGCATTTCTTGTTGTTTGTTTTTTGGTGAGTCGAACCAGTTTTTCTCATCTTCAGCTTTGCATTGCATTGTTGCATATGACAAATAAACCAAACCTACGGTGATTAAATACAGTAGCCTACCAGGAAGTCATTGATCACTATCTTCATCTTCCTCCTGTGCACTAAAACTACTAAAGTCATCTTCTTCAGTATCAGAATTGGATAGCCTCAGAAAAACTTCATTACACACGTCCTCAATCTCTCTTTCAGTGTTGCTCTCAACGTCACTTTTGTCTTGAGGCAAATTCAAAATTTGATTTGATTCACAATTCACACTTAGCTATTTCAAGTGGCTGCAAATACTTTGTTGTGTACAACAGGGGAAACTCTAGCAGGTGGGGCAGGGAGGATAGAACGGGGAGGAAGGGAAGCAACGTTTTCCCCCTCCACAGTGGCCCAATGAAACTTGGTTTCATTGGTCCATAGTGGCCTGTTGGGTAATTTTGTCGGTCAGTTTTACCTTTATTCATACTGGTAGTCTCATTGAGTCATGAGGACCCATCTCCAAGACAGACATGACTTAGGCAGCTATGTGAGCGCCTGGGTTTGACGGGGCTAAACGTTTTGGTGGCATGAAGCTATTTGGCCCGTCCAAAAACAAGAAAAAATAAATAAGCATGTGAAAAAAGTAGCAGCTTATAGACCAGAAATTACGGTAGGTAGATTTTCTTACATTTGCATGAAGCCAAACAAACTTTAACTCACTGATATCTCTCATAACAAAATGAGATGTATTTCCTGTTGTACTAGCTTTATTGTTGTCCTGCACTTACAGCACAAATTCAGACCTGAACTTGCGGCACTGAATTCAAAGAAACAATAAAAAGGCAGTATAAAAGTAGCCCCATTCCCTTCAGAAAAAGCTCACTTGTGTAATTTACTACGTAATAGTTTTTTTCAAATGTTAAAATATTTTGGTGCAAAATAACCAATTTCAATGAACTTCCAGGTAAAGTCCCAAGAAAAAGGCCCAACTTTCTCTGCAGTGGCGTTTTATTAAAAAAAGTGTGCAGCTATAGATGCAGGTGGCATCTGTGAAGGAACAAAGCAGTCTTTGATTTTTCTGCAGCTAAGAGGGATTTCTTCATTTGCATGAAGAAATTCTGGAACGAGCTCCGAATATAAAACGCATGGTGGCATCTGAAGTAGAGAATGCTCCAGAGACCAAGAGCCTGACGTGGCTGGCAGAGGAACCAGAAATCTGTGTAAGATGGAAAGGGATTATTGCTCTGAGTGCATCTGGCTGCAGACCTCAAAGTGCTCCTGAGACTGTCAGACATTTCATTGCTTTCTGTTATGAGTCTCTCCTTTTCACTTTCCGAACAAACCCGTACCTTGTTGACATTTAGTTTAAGTAGAGAAGCTCCTCAAAGGTGTTGTCAACCCTAACTCTGGAGGTGATGGTTAGGGACTTCTGTTGCGATTACAAATCCTATGTCAGTGTAACAAAAAAGCACTCTTTATTCTTACACCTGCTTACCTTCTCTTTCATCTTCTCAATTTTTCTGGCAGAGCTCCGCCTCGGTTGGCGGTCTTCGTGCCTGAGCAGGTTGACGTTGAGATCTCCAGATCTGCTGAACTGCTTTTCTTCCTGCTTTTCAGCATCTTTCAGCTTGCTCTCAGCGCTGATGCTCTCAGTGTGGTACATGTGGTAGGTTTTCATCACCTGAGGGGCAAAACAAAGGTAGACTGTTCAGGGTTTATCATGATCAAATTTGTATCTCATGAAGTGAATTTACAAAATATACATATACACCACTGTATCAAGTGAACTGATCGTCATCATATTTTATTTTAAAGGCAAGATTGGTTAAAATACTTTGCAAGATTATTAAAAACTCTGAAGGTTTATTATATAAAACAAAAATGTGTTCTGGTTTGGTGTAAAAATGTAAACTGAAATTGGTGTAAAACATTTAGTAAAAATGGAATTGCCTTAAGAAAATAATTGATTCTCCAAAAGTGTGTAATCTTTACATATTGTAAAATGAGATGATGTATGATTTGATACATTATATAGTGTATGATATGAGACATTATATATTATATGAGAAATGATGTATGATATATGATATGATATATATGATATATGATTTATTATATGGTTTACAATATGATGATAGATTACATATTGTATGATGTTATATTCTATGATACATGATATATGATGTATATGTATTACAATTCATATAATATATTGTATGATATTATATATGACATGATACATTATATGATATATGTGATATGATGATATGATTTGATTTAGCATGTGATATACACAGTATTTTATTAAATGAGATATATTATATGATATATGATGTATGTTATATTATGATCAATTATATATTATATATGATATGAGATATTACATTGCATATGATACAAGATGTATGATATGATATGACTGATATGATTGATGTGATCTGATTGATACGATATGAAATTATATGATACAACAACATGTTAGACAATATGTAATTTATAATACAATACAATCAGATAAACTAGGCTACAATACGCCACAATTCAATATGAAATGTTATGTTGCAATAAGAAGCCTCAAAATATATAATTATCCAACTGGGGACATTTGTTTGGGACTCAGATCTGTATCAGTAGTAGCTTTTACAAACAACAACAAAAAATGATGAAAATATTAATCAAATAAGCTTACTTAATACAAAAATAACCTACTAGTAAAATATGCATTATTCTCAGTATTGATTAATACTGTATATTTGACTAAACACCCCAAGAATAAATAAGCTGCAAATTTATAACGGTAAATTAAATAAATTATTATTGTTGTTTATTTAATTTTTTTTTTTTTTTAATTAGGAAAACCTTCTTTAGTTTCATCTTTTCCACTCCAGGAGTCAGACAAAATGTGTTTTGAGCAGTGCCATAACCAGACTGGTTTCCCATGATCTCCTCCCATTATTGTGACCAAAAACGACACACAAAGAAAAGCTCCCTTCTCTTGCAGACCTCACTGTGTTGTCTTTTCAAAGACTTGATTTATTTTAGCTTTTTTATGGCAGCCAGAAGGCTCAACTTGAGGTGTCAGTTCACTGCAACATGTGGATTACTTCAAAAGGTTTAGGGGCCCGGGGTTGTTTACAGTTTAGTCTCACTTGTCAAATCACTTATTTACCCCCTCATTTTTTCTACACATGTTCAACAAACAACTCACA
>JARVGS010001636.1:28123440-28149495 GCA_031762315.1 Hypsolebias antenori | reverse complement strand
TTCTACAATTTTTTTTGCTTTGTTTTGTTTTGTTTTTTGAATGTCCAGAGGACCAGACTTAGCTTTTTTAGATTTTGACTTTACTTGTTGAAATCAGCTCTGTCCACGTTAGCAAAATAGCTCGTGAATTAAAGAACTGATTTTAATGAAATCTACAGAAAATAATCAGTAGGTGTACATCTATAACTGATTCTTTTGGGAGTTAACCCACATCAAGATGACTACAGCCGGTCAACCTCAGCCAACACCAAAAAGCTATAACTCAATCAGTTTGGGGGCTGAGATGGGGTAGAGGCAGGGCAGCCATCTCAGGACCCAAAAGTCCTAGGTTCAATCCCCAGCCATTCCCACATGTCGTAGTGTCGCTGAACAAGACACCCAATCTCCAATTGCTCCCCGGGTGTCTGCATAGCTGCCCACTGCTCCACCTATAGATAGCCTTATTTGTCCCCAATAGGAAAATTGGTTATACCAATACCTGGGTGTATTCCAGGTGCAATGGGTTAAATGGAGAAACTAATTTTGCCACTGGGAACATGCAATGATGACAAAACACAGCACTTATTTTTATTATTATTACCAAATAATGAGCCAAAATTTGATGTGGTAGTGGCTGAGTGTTAATTGCAATGCATACTCTGAGCATGACATCCCACAATAGTGCATAAGATTTTTACTTTTAAGATTTGACCTAAACAGGTACAACTCTTTTATTTCATGTGATGATTTCAGTCGGAAACTCTGGCATAAAAGGTGGCGGGTGATATGCATTCCTTCAAGGGCAGATAGATCATTTGAGTCCTCATTACGACACATCTTGAAAAAAACACACTGAGACTCTGTAATGTTCCGTACACCAAGAGTAAAAAGACTTTTATGTTTCAATTTGCTACCTAACAAGAATCTCACTGGTTTATGCTGAAAGCGCAGCTTGGCATTTCTTTATTCTCTCGGTGTCTCGGTGCAGGATGTCCTCAGCAGACTTTGCTTTCTGCCTGAGTGAATTTCTTCTGAGAGATCACTTCCCCATAATCTCCTCTCTGGCTGACCCAGTTAGCTCACTGCCTGAGTAGGAGGGGGAAAGGTTACAGCGGGTGAGAATTTGATGGGGGTTTGGAGGTGACTGTGCATCAGGTGTTTCTTCTTACACAACACACCTCGGTTTAGTTTCTGTCTTTTGTGCTCGGCATGATTCATTAACTGTACTCCAGCCTGGACAGAGTGGCTGAGACAGATAAGCCTTGATCTGATGAGTGCATTTTCCACCAGGTACCACACAGGCTCCAACACACATACTGTACACTTTAATTTGGATAAACTAATACATGTGTAATCAAAAGTAGCGACAATGTTTTACTTTAGCAGAATATCTGTTCAATTGACTGAGTTATAGTTATTTAGGTGCTACTGCTGGGTCACTTTCGAGGTCACCTTGAATTGGGTTGACTTCAAGTTAATCAGTAGTAGACATAGTTCCATTAATTGTTTTCTAATGGTTTCATTAAAATCTGTCCAGTGGTTGAGGAGGCATTTAGCTAAATACCGAAGTTTCAAGTTTTAACAAAAGTTTTAGGGTCTGAGTCACATGCACACAGTGGGAGTTGGTTCCACCGGACAAGAACCTCACAGCTGACACTTCTGCCTCCCAGTTTTGACGTGTCAGTCCTGGGAACAAGTAAACCTGAAAGCATAGACATGAAAACTGGTGATAAGGAATAATGAGATTTTTAAAGTCAGGTGGAGCTTGGCCATCGAGGGATTCATAGGGGATGAGTAGAGATTTAAAATGCTATTTTAAATGTACAGGAAGCCAACACTGATAAGTTGCAACACTTGACATATATGATCTCTCCTTGTGGATCCAGTTGGTACTCTGGCTGCAGTATTTTGGGGGAACTAAAGGTTTTTAGGGAACTAGCTGGATAAAATACAATCATCCAACCTGGAAAAAACATTAACCATAATTTCTGCTTCACTTTGGGCCAAGGTGCTTATTGTTTTATGGTAATGAAAGAAGAATGCTCCATCCATCCATCCATACATACATACATATATCTCTTTCCATATGGAAGACATTAAGCGTCTTCAACTTCCCTTGGGTCTCCTCCCAGTTGAACATGCCCAGAAAACCTCCCTTGGGAGGTGTCCAGGGAGACATCCTTCCCAGATGCCTGTACAACTAAGTGGCTCCTCTCAAAAAATAATGTTCTGGAGATCTAAACGAGAAGAAAAATGACTGGTAGGCTCTTGTCTGTCTGCCAGGCCTTTGCATGTTTGGCACAAGTCTGTAACTTCAGTCACTGATTTATTTTATTCTGTTTGCATGCACAAATATAGTCTACACTGCAGAACAATGGAAATACATCATGTTTCTTTATATTTTCCCAAGAAAGCAGTAAAAACTGAATGACTGTGGAACACCATAACTAACACTGGAGGGTATGGATGACATATTGGTTTAAGGTTTGTGATGTTTACTAGAACTCAAACCAGATTACGGGCTCTGTAAAGGATGGTCTTTTTTTTTTTTGCCTTGCAAGTTTCTTCCCAGTTGGGTCTCATCTTCTCCACTGCAGTGTTTCATTCCTTAGAGTCCCCCATCTCTTTAAAGGCCAAGGTAGATGTACAAGGAGTCACCTGTCAACATTAATTAAAGCTTATGAAGGCTGACGGGTGCCAGGGAATAATCCTACTCACCAGTCGCCCGGGACACAGCCTCCATAGTGACCTTGTGTTGGATTTCACAGTAAGTGTGGGACAATAATAATAGATATGGCACAGCCATGCAGCCACAACTGTGTGCAGCCTTCTTAATCCCAAGCACTATGACCGGACCCTGTTGTACTCAGCAAATTAGATCATTAGTGGGCTGCTAACCTTTCCAAAGGTCTTCACTGGCCTGCGTGTTGTTTGTACAACATATTTTGGGTGTATTTAGTTCTCTGTAGTGGGGCGGGGGGTTATGTTGCTGCTTGAGAACAAAAAAAAGACTTTATAGTGAAAACAGCATGCTCAGACAAAATAGAGAATATATGTATGCCTCTGAAATCTCTGGACCCTTTTTTTGTTCTGAAAGTTGACAAAGCCAATAGAATTAACATCTTCACTTGGTATTTTTGAAACACAAAACGTCACAGATGAAGCTGCAGCACTTTGTTGTTTTGAAAGGAAGTTTCTCAGGGGATTGACTTTCCTCTGACTTTGTTAAAGCACTGTTGTACTTCCCAGAGCAATATGACTTTCAACATATAGTTCAGGGGCGCTGCTAACTTTAGCCATGCCGGTTATTGTTGGACACGTTTAGCCACTTCCAAAAATGTAAATGTCAAAGAAGGAAAATCACTCCTTTAATGAAGCGGATCTGTTTACAATGTTGATAAACTGCCAGGATCCACTGTAATTCTCTTGTGTTTGTAATTCTGAATAATTAGGTTTTGAATGTCTGCGAATAAAACGTGGTGCCAGCTACAACAAAAGTGGTTGAATCTTCCCACAGAGACAAACCAGGTGGCTTTTGTGTTTAATCAAGAAGTATATTAAGTGCATTATTTTATTTTTTTATTCATTTATAAAAAATTTCATTTAAAAAAATACAATACAAAACAATCCCATAAACGATAACATGCAAAATATAAAAAATGAAAGGTAGCAGAAAGAAGAAAAAAAATTTTATTATATCTGCCCATTTTTTTCAAACAATCAGTTCAAACAATAATAATCTTAATCTTAATTTTAATATTTAAGGTCTTAATTTAGTTTGATCAAAGCAACCATTACACATTTGTGTCTGTTTTTCCTAAACCTGTCACACAGAAGACTGAATTTGGTAATTAATGTAAAATTATACCAAACTATACATGCTGTGTAAAGAATTTTTGTGCTCTGTGGACATGCTAACTATTATTAGCATTGCAAGTCAGTCACAATATTTTTTACTTGGTTTTTAAGCTTTCAAATACTGTAGCTGCATATTTACTAAGAAATATTGTAAACTATGCATGCAAATAACTTTATAAAATTCAAACTTTAGAGAAGTGTAGATATATTTTATCACTGCAGATTTCACCACTTTGTATGTGCAAGACACACATTCTGGATTTTGAGGTAGGGTTTGGTAAGAAACGTGATTTTCCAAGTTTTAACTCTTGAAAGTGAAACCAAATAAAAATGATGGGAAAAGTGTTAATGCCTCCCTTTGTTGTTTAAAATTGAAGCCAAAACATCCTGATTTTTGGGCACTGTCGTATATTTCAGACCTAGATGTGCACTTGAGATGTACAATTATTAAAAATAACATTTAAACATACTGTTAAAAAAAACTATTAAATAACAGAAGTCAGAAACATATGAGGCATATTTTTGTTTTTAAAAGCAGGAAAGAGTTTTTGTTTGTTTACATGAACTTAAATTTATACTGCAGCCGGCGTACAGAGGGTGCTCATGCTGTTTTGGCTTCAACTTCTACGTTATGTTCCGGTGTCAAGTTAAAAATACAAGTTAAAGCTTGGAATTAGGAAATCATTACTTCCGAGGACAAAAAGATTGTTGCATTAGTGCGACTGTCCTGATTAATACATAACTTTTTATTTCACCTCTGACAAACGCTGGAGCAAAGTTTAAAGTGTGTTAAAAGAAGAGTAAATGAGGCTCAACTCAAATGAACAGCTGTTGATTACCAGAGAAAACCATGTTTGTTGCCATTTTTAAGGGGGTTAGTGATAAGCCATTGTTTCTAAATTTATTTCCAAATTTATTTAGAATTTTACCTAAAGCTAAAATTGTAAAATTTATTGTACAGTACATAGAAAATAACTTGAATTACGAAAGTCCTGAAGGTACAATGAATGTCCATTCACTGTTCCTCTAGTATTGAGAACTTAAATTGTATCCTACGATCATATTTTATCTCACAAGACACTACTACTTTGTACTTTGTATTTCACTAAAGCACTTTAGTAACAGTTCCTGTTTTAAATGTGCTATATATTTTCCTTTCTGTTTTCCAGATCCTTGCGATCATCTCCATCCTCTTCATCGTGCTGTCCACCATCGCCTTGTCTCTGAACACCCTCCCTGAGCTGCAGGACACAGATGAGTTTGGCCAGCCCACAGACAACCCACAGCTGGCGCACGTGGAGGCTGTGTGCATCGCCTGGTTCACCATGGAGTACCTGCTCCGCTTTCTGTCCTCCCCAAACAAATGGAAGTTCTTTAAGGGACCTCTAAACATCATCGACCTGTTGGCCATACTGCCCTACTACGTCACCATCTTCCTGACTGAATCCAACAAGAGCGTGCTGCAGTTTCAGAACGTCCGCCGCGTGGTTCAGATCTTCAGGATCATGAGGATTCTGCGGATTCTGAAGCTGGCTCGTCACTCCACGGGCCTGCAGTCTCTGGGCTTCACCCTTAGGAGGAGCTACAACGAGCTGGGACTGCTTATCCTCTTCTTGGCTATGGGGATCATGATATTCTCAAGTCTAGTTTTCTTTGCTGAGAAGGATGAAGAGGACACCAAGTTCAAGAGCATCCCTGCCTCCTTCTGGTGGGCCACCATAACCATGACTACGGTAGGCTACGGAGATATTTACCCCAAGACTCTGTTGGGGAAAATCGTGGGAGGTTTGTGCTGCATCGCAGGCGTACTGGTCATAGCTTTACCGATCCCCATCATTGTGAATAACTTCTCCGAGTTCTACAAAGAGCAAAAGAGGCAGGAGAAAGCCATCAAAAGGCGAGAAGCTCTGGAGAGGGCCAAAAGAAACGGTAGCATCGTCTCTATGAACCTTAAAGACGCATTTGGTCGCGGTGTGGAGCTCATGGATGTAATGGTGGAAAAAAATGATGAAAAGAGGGAAAAGGTGCATGATAATCACCTGTCTCCAAACAGAGGGACCCCCAAAATCAAATCACCAATCAACCCCAGCAGCCCCAGCAAGACCACTGAGTCAAACTACCTGGAGAAGGCAAAGCCCTCCAGCAGCCCTCAGCATCTCAGCGCACAGAACCTTGAAGAGGTGTACAACAAGATGACCAAGACACAGTCGCAACCCGACATCAACGGCGAGGAAAAGCCGCTGCGCCCCAAAGCAGGCAGACAGAAAAGTGAATTTGAGATGGGCTGCGTCCATAATGACGCCTGCTCAGGCACCGCAGAGGCCGTGACCGACATGAAGAGCATGTCCAGCATCGACAGCTTCATCAGCTGCGCCACAGACTTTCCTGAGAGCTCGCGTTTTTCCCAGAGTCCCGGCAGCAACAAGCCGGGAAGGGTCAGCGCCAACCCGGGCCTGGAGCCCACTCTGGAAAATGAGCATGAAGGATCGCACGGCAACGCTACGCCCAAACTGAATCCCACTTCTGACACCACGCATCTTAAGAATCCGCTCAAGAGCCGCCCAGCTAAAGTCAGAGGCGGTGAGGACTCGCGGAGAGGAGTTTGCTCAGACAGCTCGTCAGTCCAGAGCCCTGCGACGTCCGCCTACACCACGGCCAGCAGCAGGACGCCCAGCAAGAGCCCAGAGAATCTACTGCCCAACATCTTCACGTTCCACGACTCGTCCATCAATAAGTTCATTGATGCTGACACGGATGAGGAAGAGCACCTGCACGACGGGTCCAGAACCAATGCAACCCAAAGACACTTGGAGAAAGCCAGTCCGAAGTATGGCCATATATCCAGCTTTCAGCAGGGCCCCAACCACACGGGAGGCCTCTCAAAGAAGCTGGGGAACAGCACGCTGCCGTCAGAGGGGCGGGGGAACCACGTGTCTCAGGAGCCGCAGACGCTTCAGGGAGACGCAAGTCATTCCGGCAAGTAAACGGATCATCAGGAGTACAGAAAGCAGAGGAGGAGGAGACAGCCTTTCTTAAAATACACTCAAAACACTGAGAACTGCAGGAAGACTGGAAGATAAGACCAAACACAAAAACTTGTGGGTTACAGGAAATACTTCTGTGGTCCGCCTTTAAACTCTCCCGACTAAATCGATCCAGGGGGTGGAGTCTGAGGACGTTTTTCTTACAGTTCACACACTCTTTTAGTCCAGATTATAATCTAATTATGAGACTCTAGCTGTAGGAGTCGAGTACATCATTTTTATAAGCAAGAACCTCCTTTTCTGACAGCCCTGGCTACGTCTTTAAAGCCACTGCAGCCGTCAAATCGGTAGTGAAGCATAAAGGGCATTGAAACGAGGCACATTAGGAAGATGTTCTACTTTGCAGCATGAAAGGGAAACCCCTTCATTCCCAACATCGTATGAGACTATACGGGGCATAATACAAAGACAAAGGGTTGAGATTGAGAATATGTATAGTCTGCTTATACCTTCCTTCTTTGAAACTGGCCTTAGTTCGTATTGTCCCACGTTTTACGTTGTTATGAGAAAAAGAGAAAGGCAGATGTGCGAGCGTGTGTGTGTGCAATAATTACCTGTCATATATAATGTATTTATTGTTATGTAGCAAAAGTCCTCTCTTATCGTACGTCTGACCTTTAGCAGAATCAAGTGTTTCTGTCTGTTTCTGTTCAGCAGCTCCAGCTTGACATTTTTACTGCACAGATTACACGAGAAGACGCCATAAGGTCACATCCGTCATCTTCGTCCTTGCTCCCGTGTGTGTGTGTATGTGTGTGTGTGTGTGTGTGCCCGACCGCCGGCAAGAGAGAGCACCTCGACGTGATCACCGTTTAGTGTGAAACTTTACTTTTTTTTTTTTGTTTGTTTACCCGTTTGTGGTCTGAAAGTCTGTTTCAGTTTTAATCTATCAAGAAGCGTTCTCTTTGAAAACGTCCTTTTTTTTTTTAATTATTATTTTAATCAAGCAGTTGTAGCAGACAACATGAATTTTTGCATAAAATAACGGCGCTTCTGTGAAAATCCCACCTGTTACCTGTTCTTCATCTTGTTTTATAAGAGTGGAAATATTGTGCACATATATAACTGCAGCCCAGACACACAGTTATTGTACAAAAGTAAAAATTATTTATATTTTTAAGATATTTTCTAAAACAACGTTGTGCTAAGCTTATAGTCACGCACACAGTATGTGTGTCGTTACGTTGACGGAGTCGTATTTATTAGATGATGTCCTGCAGCTGACATGTTTATATTGTTTGCTACTGTCTCCCTGTGGACGCTTCGACTTCTGTGCAATATGAAGAACCAAAGAATTTTGTTCTGATAACAGATGGTTGTACGTTCTGATGTTTCATCTCAAAATGTCTGATTATTTCTTTCTAGACCACAGAATCTGCTGTATTTCAGGGCAAATGTGTAAGACTACCCTGGAGTCTGAATAAAGCCAATTTTGATGGAGGTACAAGAGGAAAAAGGAGAAAATATATATATAATATATTTCTTTCTTTGGAAAGTTGTTTAATCCCTGAAATCCAGAACATCCAAACTTGTAACTCATAACAAATCAGAAGAATCCCATCGTAGGTCACTTTTGTTTGACCAGATTCAGTGAAGTCAGATGTTTGGACCCACTCATCATGAGTCTTTTTCATTTGGAGCTTCTGATGATTTCATTGAACCATTTATTTTCCAGGGTGGACTAAATATTCCACACACAAATTCAATTTTTAACAATAACTGTGTGCCCAAGTTTTCATTTATTGTGGATTTTTTCTGATCCAAAAGGTCAAAATTATGCACACACCTCCACTAATATTTGGTTAAATGTCCATTAGCAAGTTGCAGCTGGACCCCAAGCTGTTTGTTGCCATCGACAAGCTGCAGGTTTTATTCTGGATGGATATTTGACCACTCTTCTGGGCAGAATTGGTGGATTCCATTTAAAATTGGTGGCCAGGGCTTATTTTGTAAACCGATCAATGCTATGACTCAAATAGCGGGTGGGCTGGCGAGGGGTGGGGTCTGAGGGTCCTCCCCAAAAATGTTTTAAATAAAGTAGATGCAATTACCTGCATTTTGGTGTATTTTAACAGGTTGTTAAACATCTACGTTTACCTACATTTATAAACACTCTGCTTCTGTCAAGCATCCTACACCCCCTTACTTGATGGTTCTGAGCCTGACTCCTCTGTCTGTCCATGGCAGCTGTCTGTGGGCTCCTGCCTGTGTACAACTGCCTGGTTAACTCGGCACTCACCCCCACCACTCTTTTAGGCGTGGAGATTTTTTTTAAGGGTAGAAGTAGAAATGCTTTGTAAGTGGCTGTTGTGTTTAAAATTAGAGTTTATGTAATTATTAGATGCAGTATATAAAGGGCCACAGCATGATGCTACCTCTACCATGTTTGACCGTTGGAACAGTGTTTTTAGGTTTGAAAGCCTCACTTTGCCTCCTCCAAACAGACGTATTATTGTTGTGGATTAAAAAAAAGCTCAAGCTTTGTCTCATCTGATCATAAAACCTCACTCCAGGAGGCAACTTGGTTTGTCCACGAGCAGCGGCAAATTTAAGTTGAGTTTGAAGTTGTTCCTTTTGGATCAGGAGCTTCTTTCCTTCTCAAGTCCATGATGATACAGATGGTTTCCAGTTCATGGCAGGACTGAGCCCTGGTTGTTCTTGGTTTGTTTATGGTGGTGGACACTCGTTTTCTTTCATCTGAGGAGTCTTTTTCCAGATCTTGCCAACATGGTGACGCAGCCAAACAGCTTGCACAACCATCGTCCAGTTATCTGAACTAATGAAGTTGTTTGGAAATGTCTCCAAAAGACTTTCCCAGCTTGTATGAATGTACTTTCTTAGATCTTCCTCAGACTTTCTCTTTGTCTTGTGAACGGTGTCATGCAAATCTTTTTCTTTCTTTTTTTTTTATGCTGGCAAAGATGAGCTGCCGACTGCAGCACTAACATGAAGTTAAGCCTTGTGAAGTTAAAAGATAAACATTCAGCATCTTTTAAAATAAACTGTAGGTGACTGTTTACATATATAAAACCATTCCACCCTGGAAATAACAGGTTCAAATAAATCATTAAAAGCCCAGTCTACATGAGACGTATCTTGTGCAGACATTGGACATAGATTAAATTAGATATTTCTGTGCCTTTGCTTTGAACGCCTGCCCTGCTAACTGAATCCGCCCTAATGGAGTCCAAATGACTTTTAGAGCAAATAAACAAGAAGAGCAGAGTTTTCACACTGTCCCGCTGACATGTTTCACATCGCCGCTCTTTCATTTAATGTCTTTCTTGTGCACTTAAAATGCACCAAAAACATTTAAATGGAAAAATCCCACCCCGTCCACAAACAGAGACAGGTGCAGACTCGCTCTGAGCAGAGGGAACGGCTGCTGTTTCCATGGTGATGGCTGGGACGACTCACGTTTGATGCCTGTTGTGTAGAGAACGGCTGCTTGCAGACCTCCTGTTTGTTCATTCGTTCACTCATTCATCTCAGTGGTCCTCCGCTCGTGACTCGATGGTGAAATGATGTAAACAGAGGCCTGGATTGTGTCACGGAAGCATCTTAGCAGGTTACAAAAGGACAGACGAAGAGCATCGACAAGAACCTGAACCCGAGACTCTTCTGCAGAGATGTGAACAAGTGACAGAGAATCAGAGTCATCAGCTCGGTTAGAAGTGAAGGATTGCTCTCCCAACTTCTGAGCGGGGTTCTGTGGAAGAAAAAAAATCATCTTACCTGTTGTAGGTAGCTGTTTAATGTGCTCAATTTGGAGAAATTGAGTTTATTTCTGAGCAGACTGAGAAGGGAACGTGTATTCTGAACTGGGCCAAGACCAAGGTGAATCGCAGTCAAATATTTCATAAATCTTTACATCGCTGTCAGTTTTGCCTTTCACGGATATTTACGTTGAACTCTATGGTTGTTTGCAAGTGAAGAGTAGTGTCAGCAACAGAGGTGGTAAATCTGGTTCACTTCACAGCCTCAGGTTAACCTGAATTGATCCAGTTCAATTGAATCACTTGAGTCACTTGACTCATTCACTTTGCAACAATTCCAAACACCGACAAATGAACACCTTACGAACGATAAAACAAACATCAAATGCACAAATCAAATGTAGAGCAACCAAAATATTAACTTGTGTTAAATGTGTCTTATTAATTTAAAACGTATGTAAATGTGAATGTTACGACTCATCTGAGTCCACTGTTTTATCAGTGAGTTTTCACCCTATATCAATGACTCCACTCACCTGAGGTTCTTAGCAGCAGTCTGGCAGAGAACATGTCTGATCTGGTTTATTTTAGACCTTGGACTCGTGAGTCCTGATTCAATGCGAGGATTAGTCATAACTGACCAACTCAAGTCAGCAGCAACTAGCTGTAGCACTTTTTTTGCAGCCTGGCAGGAATTTGATATTTCAGTGAGAATACGCACAAAATGCAAATTTGACAGTGGTGTAAAGTTTTTAAAATAGGATTTGCATAAAATTTTTAGATTGTGGATTTGCTTTAAAACCAAAAAAAATAGCTTTGAATCAGATTAGCCTCTAATAAAATGTCAGTCTGGTCAAAGTGGGGCTTGTTCCCAAACAACAATTTTTTTTTTTCTGTAAGAACTCAAAATGTTTATTGTATTTCATAAGAATGCTATTTTAACACCCCCATTTGGCACTTTGTAGTTATTTTGGAAAGACTATTATGATACATCTCCTTTAAGTGTGTCTGTGAGCTGAGTTTGGAAATATTCATAGAATCTGGCGTACTTAAGTGTAATGTGAAAATCACAGAGATTAAACAGTTTATAATTTTTTTTTTTTTTTTTTTGCAGGAAATACTTTAACATTTTAAAACTTGAGATGTTTCAAGACAACAGCTCTCCGAGTTGGTCCTGGTCATGTTAACATTAGAGCATCAATCTGGTCAAAATTTAAATCTTTTTCTCCAAATCGGGGTCGTTTAAAGACCTATCTGCAACAGGTAAGATACTGTTTGAGAGCTTTCCACAGAATCACGTTTTAAGAGAGCTCCAGTAAAGTTTTCTCTTCACTCCAATCAAAACTTTGAAACTTCTGTGCTCTGTTCAGCTATCTTTTGGTGAGAAGTCAAGCTTTTTCTCTGCCAAAATGTCGACTTTCACACTCTGACATGACTACTAAGCCCCACCGTCAAACATCACGTGTTTTTTATTCATGGGAACGAACGACCTTGAGCTCAGCTATGGATTTTTTTACTTTTGTTTTGTTTGTACGACAGCTCGGAGACGAGTTGCAGCATCCTTTAAAGGATGAGCTCACAGCTCTGATTCCTTAAATATTCCAGTAGGCCTACAAGGAAAAGCTCAGTTGTCTGGTATGATGAGAAGAAGAAACTTTAACAAACAAAACTGCAAACTCTGAGGGAACTACACAGTCACTACTGAGTGGGAGTTTTGGGCATCCTGGTTGTTAACGCTGCATCGTAATGAAATAAAAATGTCAAACCGACAAATGGTCGTATGACTTTCACTGACAGAGGTGTAAGATGCAGAAAAATAATTCATCGCACAACAGTCAGACATGCAGTACATGACGAATGTTTGGAAATGAGCCTCTTATTGTTGCTGACGTTCCTCCAAACAAGCCATAGTCTGTGTTGAGTGAATGAACAAGTTGCTTTTAATTTGTATAATTTTGTACCTGAACTGCACTTTATGGATTTGTCTGAAGAAGCTCCTCTGCAGGCAAAGACATGTTTTTTTTTTGTGTTAAATACAGTTTAGAGAAAGAAAAGCACAAATTAGAAAACAAATCAAAGCTTAATCCTTCAAGAGATAAGAAACAACTTCTCCTTCCTTCAGGGAAATGTTCTCTCGTTTGAACTCACACAGTTCTCAGTTTGGGGAATTTTTTTATTTTATTTTATTTCATTTTGTAACAGATTTTGTCCCAGCTGGATTGTTAGAATGATGATTGAGCTTTCCTGTTTTTCCAACACATGTAGCGCTGTAAACCTGACCTGACACAGGATTTGTAAATAACATCCAAATAAAAGCTTTAGGGAAATGTTTCTCATGAGCAGTTTGAGAGTTTTTTTTTTCTTTCACTGACTGATGCTTAATAAAAGACAATAACCCAGTGTTGGTTTCATTGTTTGGACAGAAGTGATTCATGACAACAGGAACTGACAGCTTCATGTGAGGTGAGGCTGAAGTCTGTTTGAGCCATACAGCAGCGCCCCCTGCTGGCCAGACTCAGTTTAGACATCAATGAGCTTCACAAAGCAAAGCAATGCACCTTTAATGGACATTCACATTTAATTACCTTGTCTTATTTAATATAATAGAGTAAATATGGCTTTCCCGCTCACTCTGTTGCATCCCAACAGGACCATTTCATGATGGTGATAATGATGTTTCATGTCAATCCTCACGTAACGACTCAAGTCACATGCTTCAAAATAATCAGCGAATAAGAAAACGACACCAGCTCACCAGTAAAACACACACACAGACACACACACAGACTGAACATGAATTTTAATTTAAGTTTTTGGTTTTCCCAGAAAACTAGTCAGTATTTGGTGTGACCACCTCACACAGTACAATACATCTCCCTCTGTGGCTGAGTGAAGTTGCCAGATATTATCAAGAACTGGAACCTGCTGTCGTATACGACGACCTAAAGCATCCAGAACTTGTTCAATGGGTGACATGTCCGGTGAGCGTGCTGGCCGTGCAAGAACTTGGATGTTTTCAGCTTTCAGGAATTGTGCACAGATCCTTGCAACATGGGGCCATGCATTATCATGCTGCAACATGAGGTGATGGTCGTGGATGAATGGCACAACAATTGGCCTCAGGATCTCATCACGGTATCTCTGTGTACTCAAAGTGCCTTCAATAAAATGCACCTGTGTTTGTTGTCCATAACATCCACCTGCCAAACCCCATCACCACCGTGGGTCGCTCGATTCACAACGCCATACCTCTGCCATCTTTACAGTGAAAAACAGGATTCATCTGATATGTACATCTCTCCACATTTGCCACTCAAGTTGGTTATGACGAGTCCGGTGGAGATCCCGATGTGAACAATGAGCATGCAGATGAGCTTCTCTGAGACGGTTTCTGACAGTTAATGCAGAAATTATTTGGTCATACAAACCGATTGTTGAAGCAGCTGTCCGGTAGCTGGTCCAAGACAGTCTTGGAAGTGAATTTGCTGAATGTGGAGGTCCTGGGCTGGTGTAGTTACACGTGGTTTGCAGTTGTGAGGCCGGATGTTCCGCCAAATTCTCTAAAATACCTTGGAGACAGCTTGTGGTGGAGAAATAAACATTTAATTCATGGGCAACAGCTCTGGTGGACATTCCTGCAGTCAGCATGCCAGCCGCACGCGCCCTCCAAACTTACATCTGTGGCATTGTGCTGTGATAAAACTGTACATTTTAGACCTTTTATTGTGGTCAGCCTAAGGCTCACCTGTGCAATAATCATGTTGTCTAATCTGTCACACTTGTGAGGTGGCTGGATATTAAAGGAGAAGTGGTCACTAACACAAATTTATACACATTTGTGAAGTATATTTGAAGATAAAGGCCTTTTGTGTACAAAAAAGAGAAGTCTTAGGCGCATGTTTGTCATGTTAGCAAAATATCTGATCAACCACATGACAAATTTTATTGAAACTTGTAATCAATAGATGCACGTCTACAATACCTGGAGTCAAGCCGAGTCAATAAGGCCGTCACGTCAAACTGATCTAATAAAACACAAAAGACTAATTCAGTCAGTTTTAGTGGTAAAATCTGGTGTGGTAGTAACTGAGAGTCACACTCCAAGTGTTACTCAATGTGCAAGAGCTGTGTGTAAAAGTTTAGCATTAACTGTTGGAGTCCACCATGATTTTCTGTTAGCAAAATATCTCATGGGCCACTGGATGAGTTGTAATAGATTGAAAAGTAATCAATCACTGAACATCTAAAACTGATTCCCTCTGAGAGCTCTTGATCCAAGGTGCACGTTATGTTAATTTCATAGTTTGACCAAAACTGTCTCGACTCCATTTCTCAACATGAAGAGCTCAGTTTAAATATTTGGCCTGGAAGATGGTGGGCGACATGCATTCCTTCCATGCTTTATTCATTGCAAGCATGACCATGTTCTCACTTTATCTGTTGGAACACTCTGACCCTGCAAACACAACAAACCACTGTGTGTGTGTGTGTGTGTGTGTGTGTGTGTGTGTGTGTGTGTGTGTGTGTGTGTGTGTGTGTGTGTTTTCACAAAAAACCCTGCAGGAATGCGTTGCCGTATGGAAACTTATCTTTTGTTCATAGCAAGTTCCAAACATTTAGAATCAGTTTGTTGAGAAAAGAGGCATGCAAATGAATGTTTAGAAAATAATTTTATCAATTTCTAGTGAAAAAACAATGAAATCCATGTAAAAAAAGTTAATGGATATGTGAATTTTAATGTTGCACTGCTTCTAAAGTGAATTGTTTCCATTATTGCACAATGTTAACATGTTGCAATGCAACCCCGAAATTCATCTTAAAATATTTTACTTTTTAAATAATTTCATTTAAATAAAATAATAAAACTAAATGTTGCTGTAGTTGTCCATCCAAGATCAAGAGCCTTTGGATGTGATTGCCTTTATCTAAATAGACATTCAGTTAAAGGATGTCCATTTAGTCTATTCCATTACTTCTAGTCCATTGCAGGTCTCTCTTGTAAATGAGTCCCTGAGGCTCAACGAGACTAACCTGTATAAATAAAGGTTGAATGAATTTACTATTAAATGTTTAGATTTCTCAGATTTTACATTGTAATCATTGCAGGTGCCCTTCAGGGGTGTCAAAATCAAAATTATTAAAACCTTTTTCAAACTAAGGGCCTGTTTCAGGAGCTACATTAACTCAAGTTAGATACCCATCATCTTCTTTTTGGCTGCAGGTTCCTCAGATGTGTTTTTTTTATGTTCTCTGTTGCACTTTTCACATCGTAATCAAAGATCACTGAACATTTTCAAGGGAAAAAAGTATTTTATGTTTAAAATATCATCTTGGAGAACAGATGTCAACGAGGGCCACATTTGGCCCCCAGGTCTTGAGTTTCATATGTGCCTTAACTGCTCACTACAGCATGAACATGACTGTAGGAATTCAAAGAACCTTTAAAAAACAATTTTATAAAGCAGGTCTGTAACCCTTTACTCCTGGTGTGTGTTCAGTAATTCACCTATAAACACACTTTGTCATGTTTTAAATCCAGATGTTTTCAGGCTGCAAGATCAAGTGAGATGCTGACTTTTATCTTTTGAGCTTCTCTGACATTTAACACTTTGATAACTTTAATTACCAGAAGAGATGGACAGTAATTCCACCACTGGAACCTCCTCACTCTGTCCAATAACAACAGTCAGATGAGGATCTGCTTTCATCTGATGTGCATCTTCATCGTGAGTTCTTATCAGACACCGGCCGTCATGATGGAGATGAAATAACGAAGCGTTCAGTTGGCGCTCAGACTTCATGGGAGGCACGCCGCCTTTCATGAAGAACGCTGAGCTGTAGACAAACGGCCTGATCCAAAACTTTACCAACAATTTTTATCAGAGCTGAAAGACACTAAATGTTTCTCTAACAAGATACAGCTTGTCCAAAAAATATAAACATTATATTTTTTTACACCCCAGCTTCCAGCCTCTAACACGCTTTATGTTACAAAGTACTTAACTTTAAAAATGTTGGGCTTTAATCCAAAAAGCAAATAAAAATATTTTTCAGAGTAAATAGTTGAGTTTTAAATAAATTAAAAAAAAGGTTAATAGCAGATCTATACAACTGTATCTCTTTATTCACATTATCAAACAGTGCAGGAAAAACAAAAAGACTTGACAGATGTGAGGGAACATGCAACAGAAATATGAAACATCACGTTTGAGCCACAGGTCAACGACATCATGACCACGACAGGAAGTCAATAATAAAAAGCACTCAAGAAGTCGGTTTTTCACTTGATGTTCAGCGATGCACAGGACTGCTCAGCTGATCCTCTGATGATGATTAAATAAAGACAACTGCACCAGAACCAACTTAAAGATAGCATCCTCAAATTTCTGTTAGCAAGAAGCAAAACTGAACATTAAGATGGAGGCGACGCCAGCTTTAGGTCATGCCTTTAAAAACCCTTAAAAACTCCATCAGCGGACACGCCAGACACAAGAACCGTATTTGTCCTGTAATCCATCAAGTGATAGAACTGAGCTGAAGCAGGCCTGTGGTGTTCTGATCTGCTGAGTCTCGTCAGGTTCACACCAGCTGCACGGCGGCGGCCTGCAGGTACCCCTGCAGGAACTGGAGCGCTTCTGCGTTCAGACTGGTGCTCAGCATGGAGGGAACCTGCACCACAAACGCACACAACCACATCACCTCATTTTACATGACATTTATTTAAAATATCAACCTGTTATGAAAAATAATAATTATGTGTACACACCCTTCCAGGACAAGCTGTAGAAAGTTTGTGGAGCGACTGAGCCAGCAAGATTTTTGGATTACCGACAGCGTTTCCTATCGGGTCGTGTTCCTTCTTTCCGGCGAAGGCGAGCTGAGAGAACGCCGTCTGGTAGCCCGGCGTGTCTTCGATGTCTATGAAATGCTCGTCGTCTGGGATGCTGTCGTCTTCTGGCAGCTCAAACAGACCAATGAGCGCCTGGAGCAGCGCCGTCCTTCAGACACAACAAACTGTGAGTTTGGCACGAGGAGACATCCACGCCAAACAAATGTAAAACAATCCTTTCAAACTGATGGAGAATGACAGACTGAGCTGAATCTAATCAAACTTTACAGTTTTATGAGCAAACCAGTACATCAAAACATTTCTGAATACCAGGTCCAGTTTGAAGATGAATTTTGACGCTCTGGATGTTTTAAAGTACCGTAGTTTTTGCTGTATAAGTCGCAGTTTTTAGGATAAATTAGCGTGCCTGCGTATACAGCAAAGTGACGTATTTATGTTTTTCCCCCATATTTTTAAACCAAATTTTGGCTGAGATCTGATTTCATTCATTCTGACATGGAAAATATTGAACACTACCATTTCAGCCACTAGAGGGCCCTCTACTTATATGGCAAGCCAAGTTTGTCATTAATAGATAAAAGTGGCTATTAATGAGACACTTGGCTTGCCATACAAAGCCACCTTCGTCTCTCTCTGGCACTCCTGGAGCAAACGTCAAATCAGCTGCTGACATTTACAAGTTGATGTGTCTAAAAATGCAAAATGAAAGAAGGAGGAGCCAGAAGTCGTCTTGTTTTTTAAGGGACAGACTTATGTCTTACCAGAGTTTAGTGTACTCTGTGTCCATCATTGCAGGACACTCTGTGAGGATCTTTGTGATGCCAACAGCACAAATCTTCTTCTCTACTGCTCCAGACACCTTCTGAACCTCTGGAATGATGATTTTCTCCAACACCATGCCAAACATTCTGCAATTCACAAACAACTTAATGATTTTTTTTTCTGCTAGTCTTCTACAATAAAACACATGAAGACATGAAGCGTTAGGACCTTTTGAGACTTCATATTACCACCATAAAAAGAAAAACTTGAGAAAATGTCATTTGATAGAAAAACCCAGTTTGTTTGTAATTTATCTGTTCACTCACACAGAGCTGAGGGAAGTGGATTTATGTTTCAGAAGGTCACGAGTTTATTTTTAAAGACATTAAATGAATGAAACCAAACCCTCTTTCTTTCCCTTCACTGGCTTCCAGTCTGTGTCAGAATAGATTTTAAAATTCTCCCGTTGACCTTTTAGTGCAGAAATGACCTTGCGCCCTCTGAGCTACTTCAACCATATGTTCCTTCTCGGGCGCTGAGATCATCTGACCAGCTGCTTTTGGTTGAAGCTCAGAGATTGGGCTTTTTCAGTCGTGGGTCCTAAACTCTGGAACAATCTGCCCCCCCACCCAACATTACACAGGACACCTCACTTCCTGTTTTTAAATCTCACATCTGTTTTCACTGACTTTCCACACAGTGTGATTTTATGTTTTTTATGCTTTTAATTAATCTTTGTTCTTTTTTTCTTTAAATTACTGCCATGGATTTTTATTGTTAAGCACTTTGGTAACAGCTGCTGTTTTTAAACGTGCTTTATAAATAAATTTGACTCGACTCCCAACATAACTGAAGGTCAGTGAAGTTTATTCATGCACCAAATTTAAACAGGTGGCTCTACTCCTCACAACAAGACTCACAGAGGACTTCCATTTTCAAACCTTGTGGTTTATTTAAACAATAAATATATAAAACTTACTTTGGCTGGATGCTGTCAAAAATCTCCTGAAGAGCAATCGCTCCATATTTGACACAGTATAAGTTGACAAACACCAAGAAACCTTTAGAGAAAAACACTGTCACTAAAACCACAGAATAATAAGCACTGTAGTTAAAAGACGTGATCACTAACGAGACATGAAAACATTAAAACTTCAGAACATAATTCTGGTATGAAGAACCTCTAAACTAACTTTTAATGAACTTGGTGGTTTTAGAGCTCTGTAGCCTCTGGAAGAGCAAAATGAAGATCTGCTTCTTGTACTGGGTGATAGACTCTCTGACAAAGCAAAAGAAAAAGACGTTAATTTTTCATAACACAATTATATTGATTTAGTTTTACTGACTGTTAGGTATTTAAACTTTCATGAATCAACTTACGGGGGCATGTGCTCGATGATGCTGTTGAGAAGGTAAAACCCTTGGTGGTCATTGGCCTTGGAAGCAATAAGCTTCTGAAAAACTCCAAGTAAGCCGGGCTGGGGGGGGGGGAATGGGCAAGGCAACATCCAAGTATGAGTAAACGTTCAGCATTTAATAAGAAAATCTGTTTACTGAAAACAAATTAATAGCTCTGTATGCTGATGATCTGTCATTTCTCAAGAAAAAATTAAATAAAAAAAGTAAATTCGGTCAATGTAAATTTCTAATTTTAACATCCTGCCACCGTCTTATTTTGATTTTGCCAAATGCCAAACAGAAAGTAGACGAGTATTTTTCTCGCATTACAACACTCTGTCTTTACTCACAATTTTATCTGCAGCAGAAGCAGCGATGGAGACACCTCCCTTCTCGAGGTAAGCCTGAAGCAGGCGCACAAGAGGGGGGATGTTTCCGGTCCGCTCCCACAGAACCGGCTGCAGCAGGTGGGGGAATAAAGCCATGTAGGAAGCAGGGATGGAGTTGGAGTGGATCTCTAGGAGGAGAGACATCACCTGGAACACATATGGAAGAAACTCTGCAAAAGAAGAGCGTAATGAGTCATCTCAAACTTCAACAACAAGATGCATTTTGTGTCCACAGGGGACCGACATACCCTGGACATCGTTCTGAAGGATCTCCGTGAAGACGGGGAAGAGTGCTTCCTCGAAGCTGCTGACCGTGGTGGGGTTGGCTTTGCAGGTGATCCGCACCGACAGGCACAGGGACTCAAACAGGTAGTGATTGAAGTGAGGTTTGCTGGGATTCTGAAAGGTGGTCAAAGATGTTTTAGATGCTAAACAAACATCTTGATAAATCTTCTAAACAAATGATCCTACCTTGCTGACTTGGAGAAGTTTATGAGTGAGCTGACCAATCAGAGTGGGGATGTAGGGAACGATGGCCTCCTGCAGCAGGGAGAAGCTACGCATGATGGCTTAAGAATCAGACAGAACAAAATCACCATGAGCCAAACAAATAACTTAAGACAAGAAACTGAATGGGAACGAGACAAACATCAGTTTTACCTTTCATGATGTATTCGTTTTCTGCAGAGCCTGGAAGAGCCAGAGCTTTGAACAGGTTGGTGAGCAGCTGCTCAGTAAAAGGTGCCATTTCTGCAGGAGTGAGCCTGAAAACACAAAGTGTTGGTTAGCAGCTCCAGAGATGGACGTTTACACACTAATATGTCATTTAATCACAGAACTGCACGGAAACAGGGAGAAATATTGCTTGTTAAAGTTGGACCTCAGTAGCTTAGTCAGTATTTTTGTGCGATTGATGATCCTACAACTGCAAATATAAACAAAATACATGGCTCATCTTCATGCAAGGTGTTTTTTTTTTCCTCTAAAAGGCAACAATTTCAGGTTTTGTTTACTAATAGTTGAATCTAATTTTATTATTTCACATTCTTCTTAATCTTGTATTAGTTGCTTTTGTTAATTTTAAGAATTTAACTACAAAGTTTTCTTATTGTGATCAATCCTGCATGTGAATTTACCTGTGGAGAAAAAATAATGATTATTTTATTCTATACGTTAATTTAGAAGCATTATTGAGGACAACATGTAGCTTAATATCTCCTACTTACACGCCCCAAACAAAGGTGTCCAAAAATGCATGGAAATGCACCTATATACTGAATATTCTATCAGACGTATTATGCACTGACATGATTTTGCAACTTCTTGCAAATAACTTGCACTAATTTGATTTTTTTTTTTTTTAATTGTATAAATGTTACGTTAACACTATTATAATCGGATTACAATCCTGACAATAAAATCCTCCTTATTGGTACACATCCTAACTTTAAAGTCCAACACCCACCATTATAGTCCCAAGTGCTCTTAGGGGGTAATCACTGTCAAATATTGATTATATACATATATGTATAAATATGTAATTTTTTTTATTTCTCATTTGGGTCATACAACTGTTAAAACCTTAAAACAACAAACCAGGTTCCCGCTGGCTGGGTCAACAGAACCAAGCACGAGTTCTGAGCTCTGAGGACTGAGTACGATGACACTTTTGATTTGGTGTGTTGTTCCTGCAATCTACCAAAATCATGTGCAAAAGAAATCCAACAGTCTCACATGATCGGGTTCCCGACATGACGTCACGTCCCACATATGGAAGTGAAACGATTTTTCCAAAGCTGTGACTGAAACACCTTGAAACCTCACAAAAACTACATTTTTTTTAAACCAGTTTGCTTTACTTTAACATTTGCCACAGAACACAGATATTCGTTATGTTTCTATTATATTTTGCTGTGTATGTAGCCCTGTGACCCATAAAGGAAGCAGCAGATAAAAGATAAAGGATGGATGGATGTAATATGAAAAAAGTGGACTTTAAAAAAACGTCCCTCCACTCCTAGTTTGCTTGACACTCACAGTGTTGCGTTAGTGGGGCCTCTCATGGTGAACAGCCTCTCTAAAGCGTGGGCAGCGTACGTGTGCTGCACTGTGCTCTCTGCCTGCAGATGAGTGATTAGAAGAGGAACCGCCTGCAGCAACTGCTCCTTCGGAAGCTGAAGGAACAGAAAGAGACGCTGGTACGGAGCTCTACTTGGGAGTAGTACTTACAAGTTTTACTTTGGAAATAGAGCAAGCAACGAAGAAAGTAAGGAAGTGTTTGTACCTGACTTCTGAAGATCATAACATATTTTATTGCATCTGCCTTCAGCACCGGAAACTCGTTAACTATAAGGAGATTGTGTGAAAAATCATTATTAAACTGTTTTAAATGAAGCAGCACAATAAAAACACGATTGAATAGTTTTATAGTTCCTGCAGCGCATCAAGATCACCAAAATGTTCTTACTGTTTGGAGATTTTAAGTCTGGGAGAATATGGTTCACAATGAATTCAGTCAGATTCACCAGCTCATTGGCTTGTGTTATTCCATGCTGTTAGGAATATAAAAACACCTCACCAGTAGAATTTACCACCGTCTGAAACATGTTCATATTAGCTGTCATGCAGTCAGAAATCATTTGAACCCCACCTTCTGTGTCTGGGCTTTAGATGCCAGCGATGTGACCAGATAGATGGCAGCATCTTTGTGTTTCCAGTTTGCGCTTGGGTTCTTAGCGTATTCTGCCAACATCGAGTTCACGTAGCCGGAGAAGATGGTAGTGACGGGCCCCTCAAAAAACTTACAAAGGCCTCTCACCAAGTCACAGGCTGCTCTACGGCGAGTATCGATGTCTAAGGAGTAGAAACATGTGAGACAGATTTCTAACAAGCTGAATGATCAGTGTGACCAAGCCACATCATACTTGTCGGACAAAGTCAGAATATAGGAAGAAACAAGAAAAGATAATATAAAAATAAATACCTAAACCACCATACTCGTTATATTTAAATAGGATTATGCTGCAAATATTTTAGTGCATATATCGGCATCAAGTCCAAATATCTGCTCCTTGTTAGCTCAACCGTAGTATTAAGGTCTAGGTCAGGGCTATTCAAAAAAATTGCTCGTGGGGTCACAGTTTCTGAAAGCCAATAGTTCGGAGGCTGGGCATCCAGAAATTAAAATCACTACATCAATAAACCAAGTTTATTTATTAGCTTTTATTTAACCAGGCAAATCCCACTGAGATCACAGATCTCTTTTGCAACAGAGGCCTGGGCCTGAAGGCAGCCTAACATGCATGTTTTTGGTCTGTGGGAGGAAACCGGAGTACCCAGAGAAAGCCCACGCAAGCACGAGAACATGCAAACTCCACACAAAAAGACCCAGGTCCAACCGGGGATTGAACCCAGGACCTTCTTGCTGTGAGGCAACAGTGCTAACCACTGAGCCATCGTGATGCCACTACGTTTTGATGTGACAACCCAATTTTTTAAAAAGGAACCTTTCTTATGACTAGATGTAGCCGCACACCTAAATTGAAACTGGCATCTCACTTATTTTTCAAATTACCATGCTCACAACATCCACCGAGCTACCACAGCCCTCTGTGTGGAGCAGAGAGCTGCCATCTGGGGCGCCTGGGTGAGCAGGCCTTGTTCAAGGGCCCAGAGTGGAGCAAATGAGGGTGGAGGCAGGTGTGGTTGTTTCATTTTTCCCACCCACATTTTGATGTTGTCGGTCCACAGAGTTGAATCGGCGACCTTCTGATCACAGGTCCACCTTCTCTAACCTCTGCACCACCACTCCCCTTTTGAGTTAATTCAAATCAAAATGAATAAAATCTCTACATGAGGCCTCTGCTCTTTTCATTAGCAGTACATAAAGACAACTTTCATTATAACGTTCTTTTTACATTTAACCCAAATATTTGGAATTTTGATCAACTCATCAGTTTTTAAAATATTGTTCAAGTTGCGCTGCAGCTGTGGACATGTGGACTCCACATACCTCATATAATCATATTTATAAACCAGATGTGAATCATGCTGCTTTCTGCTCTTCATGCATGCACACATAATAAACATCCTCACTCTTATCAGTATCATATTCTGCTGCTGTAGGCTGTTGAGTCTAGACTGAGGCTGAGCAAACCTATACTAAACAACCCCCCCCCCCCACACACACCCATACACACAACAGGTTATCCACCCCTTCACCTCCTTTGTCACACAGATGATCCAGTATTTGCCAACAGTAACAGCCTAGCAGCAGAGATGACTCAACTTCCTTGTTGCCCCTCTTGAGGTCAGGGATAGGCCGTCATCAGCCGGGACAGCTGTCTCTCAGCCAGTCAGCACCTTCCTGTGTTTGAATGGAAGGAGCAGTTCCTATTTTGCATGTGATAAAGCCGTTGCTTCACAGGGTTTGTCTTTTTCCACGAGCCAGACAGCAGCAAAAAAATAAAAAAGGCAAATATAAATGTTGAACCCATTTTTGCCGGCAAACTGTTGGTCAAACAGAGCTTCTGTCAAAACTAGTTTGATTTCACTGCCGGCTGTAGAAGAAATTAAAGGTCTAGCATTACTCGAAATATGCTTATTATTCAATGTCTTTCATGTCAGAGTTTTAGACTAAGATTATCTTACATTGAAAAGTGAAGAAGTTGCATCTGTTTTGCCCAAACCTTGTACATTGCATACAATTACAGTCCATGCATTCTGTTGTCACAAAATGTGACTCAGAGCTTGTCTGTGAAAAACTCGCAGCTCTAACCACATCATATTTTAGCTCATAATCGGTAAAACTTGTTAAAACCTTTTTTTTTTTTTAGCTAATGTTAATAAGCTCTGATGACGATCTTGAATTGGATTCAGCCACTTAAATTCAATTTAGTCATATATTGTCAATTCACAACAGATGTTGACTCGTGACACTGTACAAAACATTCACATATACAGTATTAATTAGGGATGCACCATATTATTGGCATGGTATCTGTATCGTCCGATATCAGTGATAAAGTTAAATATCGGACATAGGCCATTCCATCAAAGAAACAAACTGATATAAAAGGCTTCTGTTTAAAGTTAATTTTTAATGTAAGAAACTGATAAGTATATCTATTAATGCACTACTACTTATGCGACGCAGCTGCGTTGTCACTTGTAAACAGGTTGAGTTTAGATTTGTGAAAAATTACAAATTTTCACTGTTTGAGTGTTGTCATTGTATTAGAGAGAGTACCGGTAAATTTCATGAATAAATTTGACATTAAACATAATCCAAGTTGAAGTGTTACATCATTTTCAGCCCCCTTTATGGCATCTGCATTTGGTAGCAGGCCAAAGTGACAAAGACCATGCAGAATAATGTAGTATTTTAAGCCCACAGCAGAGAAAGATATATAGTCTCTGCAAGTAGGTCTAGGAAAAAAAAAACAATGTTGGTATCGGTTATTGGCCAAATAAGTTTTAATATATTGGCATATCGGATATCGGCCAAAAATCTAATATTGTGCATCTGTACCAGTAAGTAAAGTTGTCTAAGGAATCCAGCAGATTGAATTGAATCTCCACTTTATTGCAACCTCCCATCCTAAGGAAGCACAAAGGCGACAGTAGAAAGGAAAAACTCTCTTTTTACTAGAAGACACCTCCAGCAGAATCAGCTTCAGGACAGGCAGTGTGCCTCGAGTGGCCAGAGATTTTTAAGTCAGGAAAACAATACAGACAAAACACAAAATGGCTGATTCTGGTGTAGTATCTATGTGGAAAGCTCCCCCTTCACTTGTTAACAATAGAAATAACTGCAAATACAAACATGAACAGGGGAGAAAGCAGCAGCATGAGGTAATGTGTTCAGTTTGCCCAGATTATAGCAGTTTAACCAAGGGATAGCTCAGGAAACTCAAACCAACCCTAACTATTGAATTTAATTTTCATTCAACCTTTAGTTAAACAGATTAGTCACAATGAGCATCGAAGACTCATTTACAAGTGAGATCTGTTGGACAGACAATAAAAGTGGTGAAAAATGACACATAGGGTTTGGAGAC
>JARVGS010001636.1:28105131-28116265 GCA_031762315.1 Hypsolebias antenori | reverse complement strand
TGATTGGTAACTCTAAATTGTCTCTAGGTGTGAGTGAGAGAGTGAATGGTTGTTTGTCTTGTTTGTCTCTATGTGTCCTTGTGATGGACTGGAGACCTGTCCAGGTGTCCCCCACCTCTCACACAGTAAACACTGGTTATGGGCACCAGTGACCCTGTGACCCGGAAAAGAAGAAGCGGGTAAAGATACTGGATGGATGAATGAATTTAGGTAAACTGCTTTAAACACTTTTCTGGTTTACCATTTCCACTGTCCTTCCATGACCAGGGATGAACTGATCCTTTGTATAACTTGTATATGAAGTCCAGCTGCATCCCGTCCCTTTAGTATCCTTGCAGTGGACATATAAACTAGTCATGGTGCTGAAACTACGTGCTGCTGTTCAGTTTTAGAAGCTGCCACTTGCTATATTGCAAACAAATATCTGCCGACTGAAAACAGATCTTGTTAGAAGTTGTTAAATACGAGACATAAAATAACTGTTTACACAACACCTTTATATACAACCCACTAAGAAGACATAGCATCAGCATAAACTCAAACTGGGCTGCCACTGTTTTAAAAGTTGAGCATCCAGTGTTTGTAGGATATGCTGACAGCGCACAAGACTAAGTTGGGGGTCTTACCTCCGAGGCACCTTGTCGAGAACCACTGTCTGAAGGCCACAGACACCCGTCCTGCAGACAAAGAAAAAACTTAAGAGGCTGCTTGGAAAACTGATACACACCTGCATGAAGCTTGTGCTTGCACTTCATTGAGATTTCTTATTACTTATGTTCACCAGTTTCAGTTTGGTGATGGCTTAAAATTCATACATCATTAAGGTGGTAGGGATTTTAAGAATAGGAATTTTTATGTGGAAGATTGGTTTTGCTCTTTGAATAGAGACAGTCTATTAAAAATGTACAGTGGGAAAAAATGTCATCACTAAATACCAACTGAAAAGTGCTCAACAATGACACTATGTTGATAGGCCAGCACAGTGTGACAATATTCCATCCTGTGAGTGGGTCTGATTTGAGGTGGTGTACAAATAATGTTCCTCAGTGCTGTGTCTGGTGTTTTATATTTAAAACTGATTAATGAAGCTCAGAAGCAGATGCTGTGTGTGAAAACTGACTTCAGAGAAACACTTGAAGTAGATTAAACTTCACAATTTTTTTCACGTTTATCTACGTTGTGCCCCCAGGGGGCAGGGGCACGATGTCTCATTTGGAAGAGTTGTTGCCTCTCAGTGAGAAGGTCACCAGTTCAAATCCTGGATGAGGGCCTTTCTCGGTGGAGATTGCATGCTCTCTCTGTGCTGCATGGGTTTTCTCCAGATAAAATACAATAAGACAGAACTTTATTGATCTAGTAGGAACTTGTTGTACTCCAGTTTCCTCCCACAGACCAAAAACATGCATGTTAGACTGACTGGAAACCCTAAATTCCAACTGCGGCAGGTAGCTAAGCTCAAGCCAGTGTTGTCCAGACCCGACCTGGAGACTCTAATCCATGCGTTCATCACAATCCGCCTGGATTATTGCAACGCATTGTATGCTGGGATCAGCCAGGCCTCTTTCACACGTCTTCAGTTAGTCCAAAATGCAGCAGCTTGGCTTTTAACTGGTACACGTAGGTCTAAGCACATTGCACCAGTTCTCTCCTCCCTTCGCTGGCTCCCCAAGTGAACTAGAGTCGACTTTAAAATTTTGCTGTTGACCTATAAATGCCTAAATGGCCTCACTCCCCTCTACCTCTCAGAGCTGCTGAAACCACAAGTTCCCTCGAGGGCTCTGAGATCATCCGATCAGATGCTCTTGGAGGTTCCAAAAACACAACTGAAGCTCCGAGGAGATTGGGCGTTTTCAGTCATCGGCCCCAAACTTTGGAACAACCTGCCCCCCAACACTAGGCAGGCCACCTTCCTTCAACTGTTCAAATCCCTCCTAAAAACTCATCTCTTCTCTCTAGCGTTTCATACTGGGTGAGCTTACTTAGTGTATTTTGTTCTGTGTTTCTTTTTTAATGCTGTTCTTTACATTTGATGATATTTTATTGCTGTTAATTTCATAGTTAGCATTAGTGTGTATTACAGTTTTGTTTTTTTATTTCTTTTTGATGTTGTTGTAAAGCACCTTGATAGCAGTTTATCTGTTTTAACTGTGCACTATAAATAAAGATGACTTGACTTGACTTATAAAATACAGTATTGATTATGACAGTAAAATACGTTCCTTATAATTTCATACCTTGACAGAATGCAACTATTACAAGCCTAAAAGTTGTTTACTGTTTAAACAGCACATGTTGTTCAACACTCACGTGTCAGTGATGCATTGAGTTTACAGTTCCTCTCATTGTGAGTCGTTCATCGCAGCTAAAAGCTTCATACAGCTGACAGGGATTGTTTGCCATGCTGACTACAGATTACTTTGCAGTCAGTGTAACAAGCTAAGCTAAGTGTAAGATTAAACACAAACACATGGGGTGTCGGAGATGCCAGACGTAAGGGATGATTTGTACAATTAAAGTTAAAGCTGTGTATTTCATTAATTGTGGATAACTACAAAATACACACCAAAAGGGTGTGGACAGCAAAGTCCTAGTTCCAGTAAATAGACCGATTCAACAGCCCCCCGAGTCACTCAGCTAACATTAGCGTTAGCCTGCTATGTGGCTAACAACTAAGTTAGCTAATGTTTTCCATCACCACGTATCTTCTCTGGACTTCGCAGAAAAGCTCAGTTAGGACGCATACAACTTTTTAAAACACGTTTATTGCCAAAGCGCCTGGTTTCCTTACCGTTACAGTAATTCCCTTCAAGTGGAATGGGATGTTGAGCCACCTCAAAACGTAAAGCCGTGCTCGCCGCAACAGCTTTCAAACGTCTGCAGAAGGAAACGGAGCTGCGCGGTTAGCGTGTCGCGCAGGCGCAGTAGTGAGGGGAATTCTGGGTCTTCTTTATGATCCGACTGATTTGACTCAGTTCTTTAACAAGAGCCGACTCTTTTGGCTTCCATACACCTCTCTTCGCTTCAACAAATTCAACATTTTATTTTAAGACCAAGGTAAGATATTTAATTAGTATGCGTGTCTCCACAGATATACAAATAACAATACTATTATACTAGACCATATGTGCAACACTGGCCAATAAACTTGTTTTGAAGTATTTCTTAGAGGCTCTGGTAAATGGACTGTACATATGTAATGCCTTTCTATCTTATCAAGACACTCAAAGTGCTTTATACTACAATCTGTGCCCTCATTTACCCATTCATACAGCACTCTACTAGATCTCTACAAAGCTAATTGACCAAATCATCAAGAGACAAAACAGTGCTTTATCACATTCATACATGGGATGCACATTGGAGGTAATGAGGGGTTCAGTGTCTTGCCCAGGGACAATTCAGCACTGCTGGTAGATTCGAACCCCCCACTCTTGCATTGGAGGATGACTACTCTAACCACTCAGCCACAGCTGCCCCATTCATTCAACATTATTTATACAGGTTAATCCCGTTGAGTCTCGGGGACTCATTTACAAGAGACCTGTTTTATAAAGCCTAGCGGTAAAGTATGCTGTACAGGCTAAATCATGCTACAGTTTAGTACAAATTATAAAATAGTAGAAGCTGCTATTGCCTCAGGTTGTATGTTCTCTTTTAGTTAATTCTGAAAGTTTACATTTTAAGCTTAGGTATACAGTAGAAAAGACACTGATCCCTGCAATCAGCTAGTAGAGCCTACATAAACACAATTTACACAGTAAAAAGTTAGTTGCAAATGCATGAACTAGTTGAAGTCATTTTTATTCAGCTAAAAATCAATCAGTTATTGACGGATTTTGGTTTAACATTCAGACATTTTTCATGATTGGATGAAATTACCGTTAACTATCAATCCTATTAAGTTATTGTAAAGATATTAAAAATGATCTGTAACAGATCCAGTTGGGTTTGCTGTTAAGTAAACAGTTGTTTTGTCGGATGTGAGTAGTTGCCCATTTTAGTTGCAATTTAAGTTGCTCCACTGTCACAAATGTAAACAAAGGTTGGTATGGCCAGTGTGCACTCCAGTGGTTATATACAAGTAGAATAGTAAGATTAAATGTTATTTTAGTTACCAGGATCTCCCATTTGGTGTCTTTGTGGACTATTTATTACGCAAATCTTGATTACACCAAAATTCTATATTTTAACATATTCTGTACTGCCTGTACTCATTCTGACTCATTTTGCCAGCATGAGTCACAACTATTTACCAAATGAAAAACAAACAGTTTAAAAACAAGAGTCAGCTCTCGCCATGTGAACAAGCTGGATCAGTGAGCAGCGGCACAAAATTATTGCCAATTAACCATTCACAATTCCAGGTAAAAATTAATTATATACTGTATTACAAATTATGAAAGCTATGTATCCTCTTTGTTAGGTGCATTATATTTTAGGTGAAGATCTTCTACAAGAAACAATAGGTTTTAAAAAAATCAAAGCCAAACTGAATGCTACGCATTCTTTATTGTGACTTTATGAAGGCCTTCATCACAGATGAACAATCAAATATTGCACTTAGAACAAACGATATGAAATGTAAAAAACAAACCAAAAAAACTGCTTCAACACAGATAGCATCTTATATGAACACATATTTTTTACACTGACAACAAACTGAAGACTTAAACCTCTTCCTGTTGCACAGGATCAGCAACATCCACATGCTACAGGTTGTAGGTCTGACGGATGTTGAGGCTGTCTCGCAGCATCAGGTCACGGAGCCGCCAAAGTGCATCTGCCATGGTTTTGTGGGCACCTTTACTCTTCAGCCAGTGGGATGGTAGCCTGCTTTCTTGTTCTTTTGTTAAGCGCACATCTTGTTTTTGAACTGAATGAAAAAAAAGAAAAAAAAAGCATTTAAATTACCTTATGAAGGAAAGAAAATTTTTTAGAGCTTCCATCTTGACTTATGTGTTAGCTACAAAATATAGCAAAGAGAAATATTAATATACAGTATAATTACCATTTTATGCAGATTTTTTTTTCACTGACCATCTAATTAAAAACATCAACCTGTGAGAGCTTGGTCCCATTTGCTGACTGTAGAGGATTCTGCAGTAAGGCCCTCGATGTATCTGAGGTACGCCTCAGAGTGCAGCAGCCGCTGAGATTTGGCCGGAGGAGACACAAACAATGGCGTGGAGGGTTGCTGAAGTGCAGGCTGTCCCATCTGGCCTTGTCCTGCGTATGGTGGTGGAGCCTGCTGGTCTGGGCCCGTCAAACCCAGCTAATGAAAGCATGACACCTGTTAATTAATTGCTCCAAAACAATCATAAAACTGTTAGTTTCAGAGACATTTGTAGTTGAATAGATTATCTTTCAGCAGCCTGCATTTCAAAAGCCTTAAAATTGTAAAATTATACAGTGCTGTGTTAATAAAAAAATCTCCCTTTTGCACTACACTGTATTTATCAAAAGTTGAGAAAGTGAGCCTTGTTAAAATATTTTTACTTTCAGCAAAAAAAGAGATGTAAATAATATTTAAATGTACCTTTAAAACTAATAGTTTTATGGCTTTATTGAAGAACCTATATGGTTACTGTAAACCCTTTAATTAAATAATTTCAAAAACTTATACATTTTTGGTTTCAAGCATAATTCTGCTGTATTTTCTAGATGGACTTAAATAGATAATGAAACCGATGTTGTTTTGTATTAAATCTAGAATAGTTTGAATCAAGAATAAGCTTTGAACTAAATTGCAATATGTGCTAACCAAAGACCCAAAGTGATTATTAGTTGGGTCGGGCTGTAAGAACAAGGTCTGACATATAGACTCATAAACCTACAAAAATGTCTGAAAGCAGCATTGCACACAGTAAACACTCAATGTACTGTTAACCCGATTAGTCCTAAAAGAGCCCGTTTTCAAAAGCGTTTCTGCATTGGGGCAGCAACACGTGTCCAACATTTACTTTATGAATTCATTTAGTTTCTCAGACAGAAACTTGCTGATTACCTGGGATCCAAGAACGCTTCCTGCTGCAGCACCACTTCCCACTCCATTAACACCTGTGAGGATATTGAACATGAATGCATCACAATAGTGTAGCTCACGTTTTGCTGTTAGCTTTTATTTAACCAACTACTACTTTCAAATTACTATCGAGTAAATACAAATCTAGTACAGTATAGTGAAACTTTCAGGAATGACAATCACCGACTGAAGTTTGTTTTTATATTATTTATAAATTGTAAATGGAATTAAGTTAAATAAGTTTACCCTTTTCATTAATGCAGTTGTAAAATAGTTTCAGCTACGTCTTACTCCATAATAGAATTGAGAAAACAAATGTCTAGTCGTAGTTGAGTCATAACTGCCAGCATCCCAGCCTAGTGATACAGGTAGCCCCTCCAGCAAGTCAGATAGGCAGACAGGAAGCAACTGCGCAGCAGGTGGGGGTGACTATGACAGCATTCTTACCAAGGGATGGTATTCCACAGGATCCAAGCATAATGGGCAGGAGATGTTGGGGAAAGGCAGGCGCCCCCATGTGATGAGGTGGCATGCCAACCGTACTAATCATGCCTTCAACATGGCCCTGCGGGTGCATCATAGATGTCCTATATGCACCCACCAAACAGTCTTTAGAAGGGACAGTAATAACACAGAGCAATAACATGCATCAGTCAAACATGCACTCACTACCAAGCACGGATTAAGACGTTGCCATGCAGTTAATTCTAAATTCATGACTAGATGGTAAAGATGGAGATGAAAGCAAATAAAAGCCACAGAAATTAAAAATGATGAGAAAAATAAAACAAATTTAAATATTTGCTCAAACGCTCAAATGATGCACAGCAGGCTTTTTTTTTTTTTTTTTTTCATTTTACAACCCACTATAATAATAAAAAATAAAAAAAACTTTTACTCTCTGGATTTTATTCCAGTGTAAGTGTTGAAACATGATGGCATCATTTGGGTTTGTAAATTTAGGTGACGTGACGTTAAGAGGTAATGTTAAATTAAATAACACTGCAACATTAAAACAAGCTGGTGTGGACATGGGGACAGTTAAAATGGGGGTAACTGTAGCAGTTCAGCTTCTTATTCCAGCATTTTAATGTACACTGGGGATCCATCTGCATCTACCAGGGGTTACCTGACACAGGTGTCATGCTGGGATTTAGCATCCCCATGGGGATTGGGGGAGGCACCACCCCCATCAGTGCCCCTACTGGGGTACCTGCTCTAGGGGAGGTGTGATGGTGGACCCTGTCACGCTCCTGCTGCTCGGCTACTTTGGCTGCTCGCTCTGCAATACAGTACAGAGAAGTAAAAGGTAATGTCCGGCATATTTAGAATAAGAAACTATATGAATATGGTATATGTGAGTGTTAAAAATGGATAACATCATATAAGAATTCTTACCTTCATACTCTGCCTTCCTGGAACTGTCCAGGTTCCTCCACTCTGTTCCAACAAGACGACTCAAGTCCCCAAAAGAGAAGTCAGGGTGCTGGGCTTTGATGACGGCTCGCATCTCGCTGCTGAACAGGATGTAACCACTCATGTTGATCTTCCTCGTTGCTCTTTCCTTCTTTGAGAACCCCTTTAATGATTTAGGAGTTGACTGTGTAACCAAACATGAGAAAACCACAGATAAAATTGCTAAAGGTCTGACAGCAACCAGATCACTGGTTGATATTTCAATACTTTCACTCGGACCTGCGGCGGGGTGTAAGGCATGACATCCATGTCACTAGACATAGAAGACTGCATCTGAGGTAGAGAATGATCCCTCAGATCACCGTCATCATCCCCAAGATCCTCCAGCTCTTCATCTGTCATTTCAGCAAACTTCGCCTCAAGCTCCTCAATTTTCTTGTTAAGTAGCGGCGACGACTCTTTCTGGGGAACTATGAGTTTTCTGTATGCATAAAGAAAAATGTAAAAAATAAATAAAAGGTTTGTTTGGAAAAAAACTGTCTGCCTGTGGATGAACCACATCACTCAGTTCAAGCAAACAAGAACCATCTGTTGTCGTTCTTTTTATGACATAAACCCTTAAAGTGACAGTTGTTCACCTAAAGTAGTAGATTTCATCCTCAACCACCTTCCCAGAGAGTGAAAACCTCTTAAGACCTTTGAACTTCTTCATCTGCTTTTCGCTTTCGATGTAGCGGCTCTCACAAAGAAGAACATTCGCTTCAGGCACTTCAGTGGGCCGACATGACAAATACTCTTTGAAGGAGGACACGACACACTTTCCTGTCAAATAAAAACATGCTCGTGTCATTTACTGAGTGATTTTGGCAAGTTTGATCATGGACAGCAGAACAGTGCAGGTTTTCAGTATGTCCAGTAAAAATGGTACCTATGATGCAGGTCATGGGACAAGTCTCCTCCAGGTTGCTAAGGAACACTTCTTTCTTGTAGAACATCTTAGTGGGCTCATGCTCTGTCTCTTCAGGATGGATAAAGATGGGGCCAAAGAAATAGCCTGCTCCATCTCGCATCCACATTTTTTCAATCCTGTTGAACGCAAAAACAATCTTAAAAGATGCTTTTTAGGTGTTGGATACGAGCGACAACAAAAATGCCATAAAGCTGGCGGAAGACGGACATTTGTAGAATTCTGCAATCTGTATTTTGTAACCAATAAAGGTAAACAGAGATCACACAATCCTGACAAGGCAGAAATAATTTCCTCTACCTTCCCACTCGGTGGCGCACCAGTCCATGAGAACCAATGTACACGCAATCTCCAACTTTCAGCCAGAGGTTGTTGTAGCAGAGCTGCTCATAGTACTGACAGCCTGGCTCCCCGTTGGTCACATCCAGTGGAACGTCCTCCCTCTCCTGTGGACAAAAACGGTTTGCAGGCAGAATTACTTCAGTGCCCGTTGGTTATTTTCACAGAACCAACCAAGTTGCTACTAACCTTCTCTAAAACACCATCTGTCATTTTGCCCTCATCTATAATCTCTGCTGGCTTCTCTTCTTGTTTGGGGGCAAACATGGACGCCACTCGGACCACAGGTAGAGGCACCTCTCTGGGAACAAATCGAACAGAGCTCAAGGGCATCGCCCATAGCTTGATCTTCTTGAAGGACTTGGACTTGGCGGAGTAGCGAGACTCGCAAACGTACACGTCCTCTGCTCTGAATCCTTCTGGGTAAAGCTTGAAATACTCCTGGAATCGCAGAAATATCAAGTCAGCACTCAGCGCACGAGAATGAAACTCGTGAACTGAAAGTTACAGAAATGCAGGGGACCTTCACAAACATAACCACGCATTTCCCCAGAATCTTGCTGACGGGAGCTTTGTTGTAATAGTCGCTCTTAAAAACTTCTTTCTCCAAGAATTTTCTAGTAGCCAGGTGAAATGTTTCATTCGGTCTGTAGAACCAGCAGCCGTACAGCCACTTCTCTCCTGTGTTTAGATGGGGGGGATGGGAAGATGGATATTTTTGTTACACTTTACATTATATTAAAAAAATTAAAAACCAAAAAGATTATTGTTTTATTTTCTTTTGAAGGCCGTGGTAAACGTGATAAAGACTGACCGGTGTTATCCTGCCAAAGGCGCTCAATGTAAATAATGTGCGGTTGGAGGTTAGGCTCAGCAGGTTCCACATAGACGTAGTCTCCCACATGGTACATGCTGTCCTTAAAGCTGCAGTCCTGACTGTATGTACGCTGAACCTGCCATGAACTTCCAGTAGAGTCCTCCCTCTTCTCAGCCTCTGAGAAATTAAATCATTTTCAACTGAACAAAGCTATAGGATGAAAACATGCATGGTAATGTTGAGCTGCCCTTTCTGTGATTTATTATAATTCATTCAGAGGATACCCCTTTTCTCCTCTTCTCTCTTGATTTTGTCCTCCTCGAACTCCTTGGGAAGCTTCTTTTTCTTCTCCTTCTCCACATCACTGTGCAGATGTTTAGAGGTATAGCTGAGGGCAGGGGACATCAAGATTTCTCCGTTTTTACACAGCTCATCTCTGATGCGGATGAAGAAATGCTGCAGCTCCACCGCGTCTTCAAAGATCTCTGAGTCGGTCCTGTAAAAGAAAAAAAATTGCATAACCGTTAATCTTTTAATACATGGGCAAGTTTTAAAAGTGGTGGCGAACAATACCTGACCTATTCAACTCTCTGGCCTTTTCCAGAACTTCAAACATGTGGTCTTGAAACACATCCAGTCTCTTGTAACGCCCTCGATCCACATTCTTCCGAATAATTTCAAAATTGAGCGGCGGCTTTTCGGGGTTTGCAGGATCAGCGGCAGGGATCTCAGCGAGGGAATCGCTGTAGCATCGTCCCTCGTCGTCTTGGTGGCCGAGCACAGACACAAAGAGGCTGCGGATGAGTTCCTGGATGAGGCGTGGCACATCCGGCACATGGGCATCCTCTCCCCCCTCCAGGTCACGTCTCGTCTCTAACAGCACCCGATGCAGCAACAGAGCATCGCGGTAAATCAGAGACTTGGGCTCGTTGTAGGTGCAGGCGTTGTTGAACATGAGCACAAAATCCTCCACCAGCGCGTCCACGTCCTGGTACTTATTAGCCAGCATGTGGCTCTTGATCTTCTCCATGTCTACAGGTTTCTTGATGGCGATGTAGTAATCAGGCAGCTCGGCACGCGACGGAAGCCGCAGGAAGATGGTGCTGAGGCGACGGCCCCGCTTGTCCGTGTAGTTCTTCACAGCTTCATAAAGCTCATTCAGTTTCTGCTGTAGTGGTGTGAGGTACTTGGATTTCTTCAGAAAGATGCTGTTTTTTCCTGAAAACAGATTAAAGTAATTCTTAAAATAAACATTAGAGACACATGTGCTTAGACTGCTGTTTGTTGGAGAAGCTAGACCTGGTGACTGATTGACTGACTTATTTTTAACTTGGGGGACATCAGGTCATCATCATCAGTTGCTGGCCCAAGATCTCTGCGTTTGTCTTCCATGATCTTCTCAAGAATGTCTGCATCGTTGTAGACCTACAGAAACAAGAAAGGTGTGAAGCAAAAAGAGATTCCTGTTCTTCTCAAAACATTTTAAGACTTAAAGTTACAGGTTGTCCTCGAGTTACGAACGGGTTCCGGACCTAAGGACCGTTCGTAGGTCGATCCGTTCGTAGCTCGAAAC
>JARVGS010001636.1:28072887-28086436 GCA_031762315.1 Hypsolebias antenori | reverse complement strand
AATTAAATAACAAGTAGGTCAGTGCATTTATTGAGGTAAGAAGCAACTTGATGTATCCAGTAATTGTTACAAAACTACATTTACTGCCAACATTTAGGAAGAAAATCGCTGTAATCTATCACTTTACTATTAGTTGCTCTGAACTGAAGAACTGTACAAGAGGTTGCCGCTACGGTTACAGCTCAGTGTCGTGATGGTATTAAACAATTTTGTGATGGTATTAAAAAGGTATTAAAATGTATTAAATTTAACTCAAGAATTTCTGTATATACCCTGAAAATTGATTGTAGGCAAACAGCGACATTAGTATATAGTGTCGGATTAAAACTATAAAGCACAATACATTTATGCTCACTAAACAACAACAGGAAGTCACTGGATCCAGACCTTTCAAATAAAGTCCAGAACCATAAATTAATGAACCACTGAAACTCCTCACTGTGGATTCAACGGTTTTAATGTTTCTAGTTGCAGCTGTGCATGAACCCTTGAAGAGAATCTGTGTTTATTGCTTCTATTTGAAACTATAGTTTTTATATGAGGGCCTCTGACCACGTTTGAATAGTTTGTCTTCTCTTCAATACAGAATTAAAGTCTGGGATCTCAGTCAGGAAACTGTTGTCACCACCTACAACGGTAAGAGAACATCAGCACTGCAGACCACTAAATAAAATACGATTAATTAATTTTTATTAAATTAACTTGTATTTAGGCATATTGTTTTCTTCACTAATGTCAAGCGAGGAAATTAAACAGCTTCCTTGTATTTCATAACAACCATAGCCTGGCACTGATACAGCCCCGTTATTAATAATTTTAGTGGGACTTCAGTGATTATTCTATCAAAATTTATAATAATATGTTTATGTCAAAAATGTGTTTCCTGTTCAAAGAGCATCTTATGTTCTGTATTCTAAGGTTTATATTGTTTTTATTTGTATTTATACTTTTAATACTTCTTCAGCTGGTATGAGTAACAGCCATGTGCTACGCCTGCAAATGTTTTACACCTGTAAGAACAACTCCAACAGCTGTTTAAAACTAAAGTTATCTTTTTTTAAGACTTTGAATCCCATAAAGAAATATCTTTCTTTTATTTATATTTTCTTTCCACAGTGCACACACAGCCTGTTAATAGTGTTGCCTGCAGTCCTACAGACGAGTCTCTCTTCATCTCCTGTGGCCAAGTATGTTTTATCAATTGTTGAATTCAAAATCATAAAATAACATTTTTGTGGGGATTACGGGCACATCTGGGTTAGTGTGTCTCTCCACTAACTTTAATGATGTCGGGCAAACACAGCTGTTTCAAAAAATGTTAGAAATGGCCAGTTTTGGGGGGATGAATAGCAAATTAAGAGTTTTCAGATTTGCTGTTTAAATATTGAATAAAGCATGAAAAACTTTTTTTTTTCTTTTTTTTTTAGTAAAATAATAGAAACGATCAAAATTATTTGGAACAAACATAATCAAGCGGATCCACCTGGGTTTAATAAAGTAGATAAAAGGGACAAGTTTAATATTTGCTTCTCTTAAATAATGATGCCGGTGTTATCTCCGATCACTCAGGACAGCCGAGTGCTGATGTGGGACAAGAGGAAGCCGAACAAACCAGCCTCAAAAATCGGTGAGCAACCTTCTGTGGTCTGTCGAACAGCTGAGTGACGACATCATCACATTAGGAACCCTCGAAACATTAACACGACGAATTAAAAGTTCATTGTAAGATTCAGAGGGATGATCACAGATGCTATTAGCTGTCTTTTACTGTATCTCTGGTATTTATTTTTCTTTGTGTTGTCTGACTTCAGGATAATAAAGTCTTAATAATGCCCCACAAAGCTGCAGCCCCCTTGATGATGTAACTTCTGTTTTTATACAGATGTTGAGTCCTCAACTTGCTCTGCTACCACCGTTGCTTGGCACCCCCACCACAGAAGCACCATTGCTTTTGGTAAGGCCCAGCGGCAGATCGATGACCGGCAGAATCGTGGTTCCACATTTTCAAACAAACGTTATGTTTCAGGTGATGAGCTGGGCAGAGTGACCGTAAAAGATTTCCTGGGAACCGAACCGGCCCGGGTGAAGACAGTCCACAGCCGCAGAGTTAACAGCCTCGCCTTCTCCACAAACAGGTAAAGTTATTTAGTGTGTCAAAATCTCACGTTTTTCTTCCATAAAATGTCTGTAAAACCCAACGTTTTGACGCTTCGTTCGTTCAAGTGATGCTTTGCTGGCCTCCACCAGCGATGACTGCTCCCTCGCTGTTGTGAACGCTGAGCTGCAAGAAGTGTGAGTCTTTACACGCGATGCTGAAACCCACAGCTCAGTCTTTTACACCGCTAATTATACAAAATGCATGTTTGTTTGTTTTCTGTAGGCTCAGAGATCGGCGACACCAGGACTTTGTCACAGGTGTTTGCTGGCTTCACGGGAGCTCCTCCGCTCTCACAACCGTAGGCTGGGATCATCTTGTGCTCCATCACACCGTGACTCCAGCTGCTGGATCCTCCGATTCCTCATCATAGTCTTAAACACCTTTGAAAAGTAAAATGGCTTCTTTGCCTTGTAATTATGTATGGTGTCCACATGTTTCTACGTAAAATCCAACATCATTTAGAAGAGAACTGAAGTGTCTGACTCAACCAGCACTTCAGCTATGTGGACACAGGCGTAGGCCTTTCAAACTATCCACTTCTGCCATACTGTACATGTGATTACACACATCAATTTGCATTAAATGTTTAATATTGTCAGATAAATTTGGCTCTTCTTTATGGCCTGTGGGCTCAAAAATCCTAATAGCTATAAAAAGATTTATCTACTTTCTTTACCTGCTACTCCTTTATTGGTCATGTGGAGTTGGTGCCCATCTCCAGCAGTCCCTGAGAGAGGCGGGGGACATCCTGGACAGGTCACAAGTCCATCACAGGGACACATGTAGACAAACTATAAGATATAAGTAGGGGTACACCGAGAAAGCTGCCCCAATTTCCTTAATTTTGGGAAATCGGCTGATACTTGCATGAGAAACTGATTTTTTTTTAGTTATAATAACAATTGGTCAGACATTTTAGTGATCAGTGATCAACCAGAAAACTGCAATCGGTACACCCCTAGATATAAGAGAATAGTTTGTCCTCTAGGTAAGAGAGAACTGTAAATTGTGCTGCAGCAAACTCAGTCTTATAAATAGCACCTTCTCGTAGTGGCTCAACCAGTTTGCTCGTGACATCCAGAACTAGCTGTTCACATGTGAAAGAGGAACGCTGGTTTGAAAGAGGAGTAAAGGAGGCCATGTTTGTGAAGAGAACTTGTCCTTTATTAAACAGATGGAGGTTTCCATGTTCATCTGTCCCCCTCTTACAATGCTGTTATTGCTAGTATCACTCAGCCCCCTGTGAATAGCAAACAACCATCAGAGCGCTGACGATCAATTAATTGTTGGGCTGATGGTCCACCTTTTGCACGTGAACAGCTAGTTTTGGTTGTCAGCAGCAAACTGGTTGATCCGCTATGAGAAGGTGCTGCTTATAAATAAGACTGAGTTTACTGCAGCTCCTCAGTCTGAAGAAGTCTTTTGGATAAAAGCTGAAACGTATCAAGAAGAATCTGTCCAGAGGACCTGACTTAACTTTGTTAGAACTGTAAATTGTATTTAAGCAACATTGCTGTGGATATGATGTAAATGAAGTAAACTGTATCTTAGTGTGTTACAAGTTTACCCCCTGGATTGGATCCACGGACAAACAGTGTGTGAGGAGGAAGATTTAATGCAATTAAATACAGAACTTTGACACAGATGACTGAGGTTCGTGTCGGGGTGTGTTTTCAAAAGATTGCACGGACACAGCAACAAGTGCTGTGGCTCGTGGGCAACCTGATGATGTAAACGGGCGTTAAATTAATTACTTCAGATATTTTCAAGTCTTGAAATGATTATGAATGTTAATATAATACTCTTTCTACCATCTCAGTTGAGAGAATTGAGTTTATTTTGATGAGATCTGTGACTTAACATTTAGTTCAAGCTGGGCTAAGACCAAGGGGGACTGCTGTCGTCTTAAAACAACTTCAGTCTAAACTATTTTACAATCTGTTCACTTTTATATACATTTACACTGCTGTCTGTTGGACATTGTACATTTTGTACATTGAATTGTGTATATGGCCAGTTGCAAGTACAAACAGCAGCTGCAGCTAGCTGTAAGATTTAGTAAAACCCAGGGCACCTCGGGCAGGAAAATCATATTTTTACCAGAATAACGTAATGCAAAGCTGAGGGTTCCCAACCCTGGTCCTTGAGGCACACCACCCTGCATGATCTAATTGTTTCTCTGCTCAGACACACCTGATTTTAATTTATGGGGTGATTAACAGGCTTCTGCAAAACTTGAAGTAATTAAATCACCGAATCAGGTGTGTGGGAGCAGAGAAACAACTAAAACATGCAGGATGGTGTTCCTCAAGGACCAGTGTTGGGAGCCCCTGAAAGATTAGTAATATAGTGTTCACTTGAACCTGTAACATTTATTTTCTATTTCATATTTCTGTTGTCAGCTGTTAACAGGATGTCAAACTCCAATCGCCAGGACAGGTCTTCACTGATGTGAAGTGACATCCTCTCACTGGTAAACATTCCCCCTCCATTAAGGAGAAACTAGAAACTCCTCCTCCGCCACTCGTCATCACTTCCAGCTGGGTCACGCACTGGTAAACTGAAAAGAAGCAACCCCTTTGGTCTGTTAAACAACTTGGTGTTTGCTAAAATGATGTTAATTTGTTTTGGTGCATGCATCTTTTTGAGTGAATAAGTTTTATCTTTGAAAGCAGTTTGTCTTCAATGCAGTTTCATCTCACGGTTTAGCCTAATTTAGATGGAAAACTCTTCGTTTGTTCCGTTTCCAAGTTTAAATGTGATGGATTTCTGAATTTATTTAAGCTGTTATTGTTTCACATTTAATAATTCCTATAAAAAAGTTTTCACCCCACCCCCACAGATGTTTTGTGCTTTTATTGCTGCCATCAGTTAATCATTATCAATAAAAATGACCTTTCTTTTCTTGATGATGGTTTTAACAGAACTCCCAGGGATGTTCAGGGTTTTGAAAATTGTATTGTATTTTTCCCCCACTTGTGCTATCTTATCTTTTCTCTGTGCTGAATTAGGATAATTGCTTTAAAAGGGTGAATATTCATGCAGTCACTTTGCATATTTTTGTGTTCATGCTCATGAAGCATTCATTATATATATAATATGCTATCTATCTACAGTATATATATATATATATATATATATATATATATATATATATATATATAGCATTCATTATTGTGATCCATTTTTCTTTATACATTTTCAGCATATTTCTTGTTCCACAATTTTTGAGCTATTTCAACAAATCATTCAGCTCTTTAAAGACAATCCTGCTATGTCTGCTATCGGTGCAACTTTAGGCTTTGTAATATTTAGCGTTTTCTGCCATTTCTTTCTCACAGAAAATGAACTGAGCTCATTTTACATTCTTCAGATCTTTACATCTGTTTACAACCTTTTACTGCTCCTTTCACATTTTGTTCTGGTTCAGCTTCTTTCAACTTCCTTGTGCAAGTGTAAACTTTTCTTTGACTAATTTCAGTTGTTTTGTGCTCCTTTTAGATTCTTTCTGCCAACTACTTTTTGTGCTTCTAACTAATTTCAGCAGATTTTAGTGTATGCTCCTTTCACCGTATTTCTTCAAGTTTCAGGTTTTTCTGCTATTTAGCGTGTTTATTTATTTATTTATTTTACTAATTTTAGCTTTTTTGCTAATTCCATAATTGTTGCACTCTACTTGTTTTTTTTTTTTTTGCCTAATTCAGCAAAAATGTGCTCTCCATTTCTAGTGATTTAAGCTTTTTTTTTGGTTTGTTTTTAACTACTTTTCAGCTGGGTGTTTATTGTATATAATTATTTGTTAATTTCAGTTGGGGGTGGGGTGTTTCAGATAATATCCACTTTTTAGTGCTCATTTCTTTCAGTGTAATTTGGTAAGCATGTTCTTTCTGCTTTCTTCTGCTAATTTAAGCTTGTTTTACATTTCAGCTACTTTTTAAAGCATTTCTCAACTAATTTCATCTGTTTCTGATAAATCCAAGTTATTTTTTGTAATTTCTGCTACTTTCAACCAAATTAACCACTACCAGTGTCAGCTCTTTAGCTTTTTTTTTTTTTTTTTTTTTTTTGGCCAGTCTCAGCTTTTTCTGCTATTTCATCTACCTTTTAGCTGTTTTATGCTAAATTTAGCTTTTTCAACTAATCTCCACTTTGTAAGCTTCATTTCAGCTCCTTCCACTTCCTCCTGGTAGTTAAAGCTTTCTGCATTTATACTTTTCAGATATTATTTTCTAATTTCCTAATTTTTTTTTGTTTCTGCTTCTTTAAATCTAATTTTGTAAATATATATTCTTTCTGCTTTCTTCTGCTTACATTTTAGGCTTGTTCTTCAATTTCAGCTGCATTTCAGCGTGTTTTTAGCCAAGTTCAGCTGTTTTTCCGATAATAAGCATCCACACTGCATTGTTGCAGGAAATGCAAATAATTTTGCTAATTTGTATTAGTCTGTATGAAATTTGATTTGACTCTTGACATTGAATGTTTTTGTAAAGAATTCTTATTTATGACAGCAATAAATTAAACATCCAGGGGATGAATGCTTTTTTAGGCTCTATTATTCAGATGCACTGTGGGATAATGCCTGCATTAATAAGGGTAATGTAAAAGTTTGTGTTGAGTGCCAGGAATGTAAACTTATTACATAAAGATCAATAAAACAATAGGAAAGACAAAGATTGTCCATATAAGCTTTATATGTTACACAAATACAACTAGTGGATTTACTTCAGCACATATAAATGAACAAGTCAGTTTTGTTTTTAAACTCATGCATAAATCTGCACTTATATTTTATACAAACAAGTTTGTAACCACTAATAAAAGCTGTACTTGTATAATGTGGTTTAGAAGGTAAAACATTTCTTTGATTCATAAATATAAAACACTATCACCTAAATTATCGTTGGCTTTTCTTCAGCTGACTTATATAATGCACATGTAAAAGAACATTTACAGTAAGTTACAAAGCAAAACTATACAGTATAAAAGTGCAGTTTACCGTCAATCGGAGGACCCTGAAAAACTACATAACATTTTCTCTTTCATAGGATTCACTTGCATAAAGAGCATTACCCATGCAGAATGGAAACCGATTCAAAGCTGTGGTTAAAAAGGCAACATATGTACAGATTTATACATAAAATAATAAAAATTACTACATTCTTATATTATTGAGACTTCAAAACGTAGCAAAAGACAGAAAAGCACTAACAATGACCACATGATTTCCACAGTTGTTTTATAGAAACAAAACTTATATGGCGACTATTGAGTAGCACCATAAAAGTAGCAGTTGTCTTCCATTGCAAGAGTTGGGGGTTTGATTCCACCTGCTGAACCCCTCATTGCCTCTGATGTGTGTCCCATCGGTGTATGAATGTGATAAAGCACTGATTATAGACAGAGTGCTGTATGACTGGGTAAATGAGGACACATATTGTGTTGTAAAGCGCTTTGAGTACCTTGATCAGATAGAAAGGCACTATACAAGTAGTCCATTTACCGTTTTAAATAAAGTCACCATTCACTGTACACATTTCTGCTATATAGTTTCAAATAATACAAAGTTTCTTTTGAGTTTTGAAGATTTGTTTAATAGCAGCAAACCTTTAGGTTTCTCCTTTACTAATAAGAGTAATGGGCTGTTCGGCTCCAGGCCGGACCATGAACGTCATCCCATACGGGTGTTTGGAATGTGCTCCCCCACTGTGAAAAACAAGCATTATGAGTGGATATGCTGACAAGAACATGAGGCGCATACTTACAAGGATCAAATCTAAGCAGTCTCACCTGGTGGGCGCTTCCACCTGCGAGCTCTGTTGGTATTTCTTGACCAGTTTACCCTCCAGCTCCTTCATATCCATAGATGCTGGTTTGGTTTTTGTTGGAGGGGGACATTTGATCTGTGTTTTGGCTTTCGGTACAACAGGGACCTTATTGTCCTCTTCTGGTGCTGTGGTGCCCCACTCATCTGTACTGGGGTCGGTGTTAACCACTGGGGCCATTTTGTGGTCCATTTCTATCATCTTCTTTTGCAAGATGCTAAGGAGAGTGGCTTGATTGGGTGACAGGGTACTGGGAAGTTGATTGGTGGGGGGTTGATTGGTAGCTTGTTTGGGTTTTGTCTGAACTTGTGCTTTTGGTTTGACGTCAATGTCAGGAGGTGGGAGTTTTGGAGGTGGAGGGGGTATGTGGTTTGGAAGAGCTGGAGGTGGTAGGTCTATGGCTGGTTTTGGAGCTTTTTTTGCAGGAGGATCAGGTGGACAGATGGATGGGGGTGGCTCAGTTGTCTCAATAAAGTCATCAAACCCTGGTGGTGGAGGAAGCAATGGCACATTCAGCTCCTCGGCCTGCTGTACAGCCTGGTACTGTGAGAGGGTCTCTTCTGCACTTTGTTTCTGCTCAGCCAAGTTGTTTACAGTTGGGAACGAAAGTGCTGGACCATTTGATGGCTTCTGATCCGTGGCCTGAGTAGGACTGATGGACTTTTCTGGAGCTTGCATTGTTTTTTCATGTTCTGCGGGCCAAACAGACTGTGCAGTCTCTTGTAATTTTTCTTGTGAGGGAGTTAAAGATGACGAGGTAGGCTTTGGTACAACAACAAAGGAATTTGGACTCGAATTACTCGGGTAAATGCTTGCAGTGGAATGTTCACTCTTGTTGGTGCTGCCTTCTCGGGACACAGAGGCAGTCGTTCTATGTTTGTCTCTTTGTTTGGCTGCTTGTAGGAGAGCCAGTGGGGACGCAGCATGAGCCTCTCGTGTCCCACTGACTTCATTAGCCTTTAGGGTACGTAGCTTGCGATCCAACATTGGACTGAAACTGCGGCTTTGACCTGGAGATCCATTAATTTTGAGGGTTTCTGAATTACCATTCTGAACATTCTCCATTTTCTGTAGCTGTGGAGATTGAGGCGGTTTGGTTATTTCCAACTGGGCTGGAGGTGTTTCTTTTTTAGCCTCTTTCTGAAGCTCAGGTTGGGATAATTGAGACTGTTGGGGAGTCTCTAATCGAGACTGTTGGGGGGCTTCTAATCGAGACTGTTGTGGGGTTTCTAAGTCCATCTTTGGTTCTTGTGCATCTTTGGGATCTGGCGTAGGTGCTTTAGGAGCTTGAGTTGATTTACCCTCCACAGTGACAAGCACAGGAACAGAGTTACGTGACCCTGATTCTTCCAAGAGTAGCATCTGCTTTGGTCTTGCATCATGATTCTCTTGTGTGCCAAGAAAGGTGGTTTTTGGAGTATCTAAAACCTTTGCCTTGTGTTGGGGGTTGAAGGTGGAGAATGTGGATGTGTGCGCAGTGGGAGGAGGTGCTGGGCTCTGTGGTGGGGAGTCATTGAAGATGGAAGAGAATCTAGCAGGCTTTGGAGGTGGCGCTTTGTTAGTCTTGAGTTGTTTTTCTTGAGGAGGTTGTGGTGGAGCAAATTTTGGATGCTCAGGAATGTTTGGTGGTGGTGAACTGAAGATGGGTGCAGATGATGCAGAGTCACTGGAGCTCGTTGACAGGGGCTTTGTTGGGGCCGCTGATGGAGAATTTACAATGGCTAAACCGTCCTGCTCCATGGACGGTGGCAATTTTGGTGCTGGCATTGAAGGAGGCGCAGGGGCCGCAAGGCTGTTCAGGTCACCAAAGAAGTCTGGTGGAGGGGGGATAAAATCTACTGGAGGAGGTGGGGGTGCCATTGAAGGAGGAGGAGGAACAAATATTTCATCTTCCTCGTGGCCAGATATAATGGATCCATTGGATAATTTATTTCCAGCATCTGTGGAAGACAAGAAAAAAAGAAGTAAATTAATGCAAATATTTGAGAAATATTGTAAACCATGGAAGGGGTGTGTGTAGTAAGAAAACTTAATATAATTATTTTTCTATAAAAGGTCTGAAAATCAAGTCCTTTGAGAATGACCGTCATTTTTAGAATAGCTAAACCTAAAATGTTCAGCTAAAATCCATAGAAACACTCCTATTGCGTAAACATTCTCTAAATCTGATGTGGTAGTTTGGACTTTTTCCGGAGAGTTATTGTGCAACTACCTGGATAAACATTTACCTGCCCTGCTTTTTCCTTTTATACCTATTCCTGTGATCCATCACCTGAGTCTGTGTAAACTGCACCAGAACAAACCCTGGTTTAACAGAATCTAAATAATTATTCATTTTCCTGTGTACTTTAACCTTACATGCATAGGGGTTAGTTAGATACTCACCTGTGCCATTGATTTTTGGACCATTGGTAGACGGGAGGAGAGGGACTTTAGGTGTTGGAACTGCAAACCCTTGGAAACTTTCTGCAATGGACTGTGAGGAAGAAACCAAACACTGTCAGAACTCACTGCCACAAGAAGCAGACATGGTAGAAGAAACAGTAGGGATGAGATTAGAAACTGTACGCGCTGTTCTGTAGAGAAAAAAAATTTGGCAAGTCTTTCCTCTTCAGGTGAACAAACCAGTTCTTAGCTGCTGCATGTGTTCCTTGAATAGGGGATGCGTAATTGATGTCAACAGGATAAAAGTTTCTGGCAAGGGGATTTTCTTTGATTTCTGTGTTATGGGAAACAGCTAGTATGGCAGTTCACAAGTGCCTCATTTGCACACTATTTCTATGAAGAGTGGGTGATAATGAAACAATTTATTCCACAGGGAAGTTAATTAAAATGTAATTGCTTGTGTCTGTGTGAACGTTTGCTGGTCTGTTAACAAAATACCTTGTGAACCACTGGACAGATTTTATTGAAACCCTCAAAGTGATCATTAGATGCACAACAGATTAAGCTTTAGAGTTATACTGATTCAAGATGGAAGTTAAACGCAAAAAAAGCTGTAACTCAGTTAATTTGACCAATATTGACTTAAGATCTGATGTGGTGTTAGCTAAGACTCATCCCTAACGCATACTTGGAGCGCAAATGGATTGCATTAGAACTTTTTCATTAACTACAGTATTAGAATCAAATTTAACTGTCTGTTAGCAGAATACGTCAGTTACGTCAGTTTCAATGAAACTCTCAGAAGATAATCATTAGATGCCAACCCACAACTAATTAACCTAATTCAAGATGGCCACCACTCCAAAGTGATCTTAGCAAACATGAAATGGTTAGGTTATATCTAGGCCTGTCACGGTAACAAATTTTGCTGGATGATTAATTGTCTCAGAAATTATTGCGATTAACATTGTTTGAAGTTTGACAATAATTTGTAATTATTGTTAAATTTAATAAGAAATGTTGGTTAATTTGTTTTGAGTGTAGTACCTTTTTTGACCACCGGATGGCAGTATAAGACTGTTTGAACCAAAGGATGGATAGTGAGTGAGCAGCAGCGTGCCTCTTTAAGAAAAATGGGAGGGAGGCCACTTGACGTGACATGGGCTGTCTCTTGTTCCTGTTTTTGGGTTCTCAAAATGGCGGACACTTGGTGTGGTTTGAGCTCTTTAGCATAGCATTTCTCACACAAAGCTTTTAAATAAATAAATCATCAGTAAATAAAAAATCAGTAAACAAACTTTCAGCTTCTTTTTGCAGAAACAAAAACCAAGTTTTCACACAAAAGCACGGGTTTCAATCGTGAATTTTGGAGCTTTGACAAGATGTTTTTTTTTTACCTGAGGTCAGCCTGTTAGCTTAGCTTGTAGCTTAGCTTCCCTGCTTAGCTGCTTTTAATGATCCAAAAACACGATTTTGGATGGTTAAAACTAATTTAAAAGATAAAAGAGAAAAGGAAGGGTCAGTGAAGAGCACCGGAGTTGAGCCTTTTGTCATCCAGTGTCTTCAGTAGAGAGACATGAAGAAACGATAAAGCCAATAAATGACAATGAGGTCGATAATTTTCATTTATCATGCGATTAATTCATTTTTTGTGACAGTCCTAGCTATATCTCAATCAATTTTATAGATGCTGAGCTAAAATTTGGTGTACTGACTCCTGAGAGTCCCACCCAAAACAAACTCCAAGTGCTAACAGCTCATTTAAGATCATTACCGGTAGTTAAAATATCAGCAAGTGGTGGGTGACGTCAGAGAATTTTAGTTTAATTTCACCTGTAAAACAAAAAAGCGTTCACGCAAGCACAGAACAAATCATTTTGCCCTTGTCAGTACAAAAATGCTTGGATTTTGCTTTTGGGTTTGTCATGATATACTTTAGACCAAACACCAGACATTCACGTTCTTTAGTTATGAGGAAGACTTAATGAATCAGAGGATACACCTAACATTCATGGCACTGTTGTTCTTGAAATGGGCCTGGCTTCAGATGCGTGTGTCTGTGGGTGAATGTGAGGGAGGTGGGGACAAGAAACTCTCAGAGAGGAGCGCATGCTGTTCGCGTCACGGAACCAACGCCACCAAAAGCAAACACACGGTGTTGACACAACAGAGACCTTCAAGATCTAAGTCTAAATCATTCCAGCGTCGCTCGACGTGGTTTCATATCTGTGACTTTTGGTGCACGTTTGATGCATCTCTACATGTTTTATTAATGTCATGTAACAAAGTGTAATACGTTTTGTTAATTAGTTGGACTTTTATCCAAATATATGTGTTGTTGAACTACTAATTTACAGGGAATAATTAATATTTATATGCAGTGGGGATGTCCCCTTGCTTTATACACGAGATTCCAACACATTAAACATAATTTGTTTATCCACCATTTATGCAAATCCAACCAACATTCCTGTTCCTCAAAAATAAAAAGCACGGACAGTGTGTGAAACCGCCTGAATGACGCCTTGTTTGCCAACACTTTTGCTGACATAGCTGCACTTTGGAAAGGATCAACCCTGCATGGCAGTGTGAGGGTGTGACACCAGAGACGGTGCATGATCCAGTTTGATTGCATCTGCTCGTTCTCAGCACCATGACTCACTTTCAGCTGTCGTAGCGCTGCAAGGCGTCCTGCCCGTGCGCTGCTGGGTGCGCCACAAAACACTCCCTAACTATGAGGCGAGGTGTGTGAACCGGAGCGCAGATGAGCTGTTCATTTGCTCCATGACGAGATAATAGGCGGCTGTCAGTCACACAGACTGACAAAGAGGCCACAAATTAAAATGGATCTTTTCCAAACTACCAAAAAATAAATAAATAAATGTACATGTGTGACTTTGCAGTGAGCCAGTGTTGCAACACCTCATGCTGGGAATATCTAAAGTTGATAAACACAAAAAAAAAATGCATTTTGGATGCACACTGTTAGGATGTTACTGCAGCGTTTTAGTTAAATATTGGGTATTTGTAGATATTTAAGGACCATCTGATTAGTCAAATCCATTACTGACACAGTTTATATCTCCAGTTTATTGCAATCCTTTACTATGGGGCGGCCGTGGTACAGTGGTAGTGGCAGCCGACCCCCGATCGGAAGGTTGGAGGTTCGAATCCCAAGTTCCCA
>JARVGS010001636.1:28003064-28015158 GCA_031762315.1 Hypsolebias antenori | reverse complement strand
CAGAATGTCTGGAACAAACTAGCAGGTATCTTGGGACATGGAGAAAGTTGTATCAGGACGTGTCACCGCTGATATCAGGCCATTCATCTCTTTTTTTTTTTACGTTGGACACACGAGCTCCTTCACGTTGTTTCCAGTCAGGAAACAGTAAACAAAGTCCGTTTTCTATCTTATGTGACCGGACATTGCATCCAAAAACGCGACATGTTGCTAAACTGTTTTAACCTACCGGTACTTAAAAAAAAAAAAAAAAAGTCAGCGAGAAAGCTCACCAGTGACGTCACGCACTAAACTCAATAGCGGGCGATGATTGGCTGCGCAGCGTAAGTGAACCGTATCGTATCATTGGCTGGACACCTGTCACTCACTGCTTTAGATCGTTCTCATTGGTCCATAGTAAAAACTGATGTCTGAGCTCAATAATTTACTCTGGATCTTCTGCGCTGCGTAGATTTTCTTGTGCGCTGAGAATGTGCAGGCAGTGCGCGATTGCGCATGCGCGCAGCTTAGAGGGAACATTGCTTGTAAGAAAAATCAATCAAATTAGACGAAGTGTGTTTATTTTATTTTTTAGATACATGTATTTGTTTTATTTTTTACTTTTTTTTTTTTTAATATGTAAAGTTTGTGGCAATTTGCGCTTCTGCCCTGGAGCTTCATAAATTCAAAATAATCTGAATTTAATCAAAAAGCAAAAACAACTCAAAGTATTCCTCGAGGCACGAAACAAGAATCTTTCTGGGTCGGACTGAAAAGACTCTTACAACAGGTTATTACTGAACAAAGTGTTTTCTAAATGAGTCTCTGTCCGTCCGTCCGTCTGTGTCTCTGTGTAATCTAGACTGTTTCACCTGCTCATCTTGGCTTTAAATAAATAAATAAAAATCATCAAAGTTTAACATTATCCTGTAATGTAATATTTAATTTGTGACTTTAATAAATCCATTGACTCAAACAAAACAGACGTTTTTGAGTGGTTCTGTTGAGCCTGATCCAAACAGGATGTGTGCAGCTTTTACCAGCATCTACAGGCGTCTCTGCTTCTTCATCGTAGACTCTCAGATCCAGAGGTTTCGTCCCGAGATCCTGTAGCTCGTGAGCTGTGGTCTTACAAAACGACTGCATGGAGCGGTTTATGTACTTCTCCCGGATCAATAAAGCCTTCACCACACACTTGGCTGCATCTACGAGGTCAGTGAAGGGCACCTGGAAATGCATCGGCACACAGAAACAAAGAAATGGACGAAAACTCATTTTACTTTTCAAACTATTTCATTTGTTTTTTGGAGATTCTTACCCCACATTTTTCTTCTCCAGATATCGACACCCGCTGGTACTCTCTCTCCATCGGCATCTCCCTCTCCTTAAAGCCAACGTCAACAACGTCCACGTTTTTGTCCGTCATTGACCTGGCAGACACACACACACACACACACACACAGAAAATAATAAAAAATAATAATAATGAGAGCATACACAGAAGAAACGTTCACTTAAAGGTGGAAAACGAGTTGAAAATAGTTTATTTTATCAGATCTTATTAGAGTTCATTGTTTTTAAATGTGTCAAAAAGCTTTCGTCTTAAATTAATACACATTTAAAGCTGATTCTGTTTATTTTACTGTATAATGTGTTATTTATGACACAAAATATTTGTTATAACAAAAGATCAAATCTGTATGAATGCAGTAGTTTCTAAGAAGAATCAAAGCTCAAATAACAGTGAATCAGCTATAATTCTGTATCATTTTGTTTGTGTATCAGATAAATAATTTATCTTGTTTAGCTGAGTAATAATCCTAAACTCTGTTGGATTACAGATAAACAGAAAACGTTGACAGAATTTCAATGATTTTCATCAAAACTCTTGCTGGAGCTGACATTCTTAGACTTTCAGCACTTTCGGCTACTGCTTTTGTATTTTATAATTAATTTCTTGATGATAATAAATATATAAATTAGCTGCACTGTTTGTTTGTCTTTTACACCGACGTGCACTGTAAACTCAAACTGACAAGAATGAAAGCCTCTGCATGATTTCATGAAGGCCTCGGGCTCTGATCAGTTGAAGACTCAGGACATCCTAGCAGCAGATCCTTCAGGTCCTGCTTGCAGTGAGGTGGGGCCTTCTCGAGTTTTTGTTTATATTAAGTGAACACCTCAGCAGCTGAAGCAAACCAATGTGGGGAGTTTGGAAGCCAAATTAACACCTTGAGGTATTTTTTTCTCAAATCATTCAGAGTTTTTGCAGCAACACTTCATCTTCCCCAGAACGGCCACTCGCATCAGGTTTAAGTGATCAGAAAAAACAAGTTCATACAGCTCCAGAATTCACGTTTGTTTTAGTGAAACATGCTGAAACATTTTGTTGGTTTATATTTTTATTTGCTGCCACCTCTTCTACGTTAAACAAGCCTCACAAACCTGATTGCCAAAGTAACATGGTTTGCGTCCTTTAATTGTTATATGGTTTATATTTGTTGGGCTCTGATCGGTTTATTTTTGTTTGTAAAGTTTTTATCAGATGCACAGCTATAACTCTTCAGTGAAACGAGATCTTATCAGACTTCACTAAAGTGGTACTTTCTTAGGTGACATTTAGTAATAGTTTCCTCTTTCTAGATCATGAAGTCCAACAAGTCAGTTCATTTGCTTCCTAAAACAAACTATTACAAAACAAGATTATTTACAGAATAACTTTTTTTTCTAAAGGCATCAATATCCTTTATTCGCCTCCAGTCAATAGAAATCAATAGGTTTAGATAGGAAAGAAGTTAGAGGATAGAAAAACTTAAGATGATGCATCCATGCAGCATGAGCTTCCATATTCTTTCACTATCATTTTTTAAGATGATTTAGTCCAAAGAGTAAAACAGAAAATATCTAAAACAGTGTTATGCCAACATGAATGAAGTAACGTATGAATACTTTTGTTGTAATCACAATCTTTGCCAAGTAACAGTTAATAAAAAATGAACTTAGAACACATTTTTTATCTGAAGAAATTGTTCTTAAAGGAAATAAAACAGCAAAATATAAAGGTTGTACAACTGTCAAACCACCAGCAGGGGGCAGATGTGGTTCATCTCATCAGGATGACAACGTCCATCAGAAGTTTTAGAGATTATTACTTAAACCAAGCCAGAGCTTTTGATAAATTTATAGAAATTAAGACAAACAAGTCTGTTAAGTATAGAAGCAAGCACGACAGAGCTGAATGCTCTGCAGAAATAATAGTAAGGAGAAAAAACATGCATACGGCAGAGATAACTCACTCTAGGTCTGCAGCACTGTCGATTTTCATGAAGTCCTGTTTGGCACGGAGCAAGATCTCTGGCTCAAGCCTTGCGGTGATATACAGAGGCGCAGGACAGAGTGGGCAAGGCAGAGAAGATGGGCACCACAGGTAGGAAAAATAAATTTAGCACACAAAAAGGAGAGAGACAACAAATAAAAGCACAGACAGGCTCACTCACTCACTCACGGCAGGTACATTCATGTGGACACAAAGAATCTCAAAGTGATGGTGAACCCTGATCTGTCAACAGGGACAAACCACCCGATGATTGGCTTAGCGGTGCAGTTAGCAGAGCTTAGCTCCTCATGAGAGTCTGTCTAGAAGATGTACAATCAGAACAGGTGTGGAATGCTTGCTACGTCAATAACTTGATTGCTGGTGTTAGTTTGCTCACAAACGAGCATGTTGGGAGCTGATAAGCGTGTGTGCATAAGTGAAAGCAATAATGTTTGTCGGAGAAAGGCAAAGGAAGAGGCAGAGCTCCGTCTGTCCGTTTCAGGTACTGTAAACAGGTGATTATAAGGCCTTTGTGCACACAGTGTGTTTGCATATCCTCACTTAATATCCTGACTGATTTGCCTCTCCAGGCGGTGCCGCCGTTCCTCCAGCTGCTCGATGGGGCTCTCCTCCGGGAACTCATAGGGAGCGCTTCGCATGTCACTCTCAGCCATAGTGCGTGTGAACAGCTCCTGTTTTAAATGGAGGTTAAAAAATGTATGGTTGTTGTAAGAAAATTGTAAATATATGTGCATGCAGGGATGTAGGAAACACAATGAGGCTTAGACTTAAACCCATCTGGTTTGCTGACACTCAAAACAGATGTTTTTAAAGTCTCACATTTCTTGTTTAATTTGGATTTTCCTTCAGTATGTGAGGAAATCTTTGTAGAACATTAACAAATATATCTACAGAAACCACTAACATGACACTAATCTGGAGTGATTGTTTTTCTTTAAATTTCAAATAAAAAAATTTGAACAGTTATTATCTTACCTGTTGTAGATATTTCTTTGAATGACTAAAGTGTGGAGAAATAGTTTAATGAAAGTTTAATGATAAGCAGCTTGATGAGCTAATGGCTAGTCAGAATGGAGAGATCTTAAAACAACTCCTATCTCAAAGATTTTATTGAAGTTCAGGTAAATGTCCTGGATGAAGCCACATTACCGTCATCAGTTTAGTTGTTCAGTAAAGTTATTCCAGCACAATTTTCCAGCCGTAAGTGTTCCATCAGTGCTACAGCTACCTGCTGCCACACCTATTTGTGCTTGCAAACAACCATAGACTTCTTTGCAAATAAATAATGTGAAATTGATGTTATGTAAATATTTTTACATTAGTGTTTGCATGAACTGATAGATGTCTTTTGAGATTTGAGTTGTGTTAAATAGGCAACATTCAGACTAGCCAGTAGCTCTTTAGCCATTTCTCCAAACTGAGGTCAAGCAAAGGGTTATCTACAAGTACGATAATAATTATTCATAACTTTACTACTAGTGCCTATTTTCAGATTAACCTATAATTATTTATTCAATATAAGATATTATCTGTTTTACTGAGGCAGATTATAATAATACTACTTTGAAAAAAAAGTGTCTCTCCTATCTACAAAGTAGTTCTCACCTCTGCAATCTCTTTGAATTTTTCCTCCATGGATGTTCGCAGGTCGACTGGGTATTGTGAGTGAGAAACCGGTGTCCCTGGAAGAGATCGCTGAGGCTTGACGGGTTTTGACCCAGACCCAGACCCGCCACCACCGTCTGTAAGGACACACAGGAAGGAGTTAAGGCACATGACATGTGGTGTGGATTGAGCCATAACATAAAAACAGGCGTTCCACGCACACCACCCTGTGTCAAGGCACACTCAACCCATTAAAACACACTGTGTTTACAAAAAGAATTAACTGTGTAAAAAGCTAAAAAGCAGATAACTGAAGATTGGTGACTAAATATGCAAACACAAACATACTTTTTATATGGTCAGAAACAGAATAAAATAATTTATATTTGGTTTACTAAAGAAGTGCAAAGTTGAAAGTTGGAAATGAAAAGTGGGTCCAAAAACTGTGGGTTAGTTACGCTGAAAAGTAACATCAGCTAAGAAAAGTTACAATTATTCATTGCATACCTAACAAGGCTCTGCAAACACAGAGGTCTCAAAGTAGAGCAATCTTTGACAATTTTTTTTTTTCAAAAGTAAGAAAAAAATGTTTTTTATCTCAATCATCCAGGTAGATAAAGTTCAAAAAAGGTTCAATCATGTCATCTGGACAAGTTCTTAAAAGGAGAAACTGAAAACTTCAACGAACATCAGCTGAAGTGGAGTGAGGAATCAGCTGGAAGCTAATCTCTAGTTAAAGTAGCTACAACTTGTGTTTAAAAAAGAAAAATGTGAATGAAATGTAATTTTTTTTAAACTGTACTGTAGGTGAAAACGTCTGACTGAAAAGAGATGAGGACAGCTCCTAATTAAACTCAAAAATGACGGTCTGCTCCGTCCACTGCGACTCAGTCTAACATTTTCTTTAAGACGGTCACGCTGTTTAAAGAGAACCATAGTTAAACAGTCCAACACAGTAATTCAGTCATGTTTTTTTTGGCTTTGGGAGTGGTGCGCTCTCAGAGATCTATAATTGGAGTCATCATTGGTGCTGTGTCTGGCTGCTGACAATTAGTGTCAGACGTCGGCTGTCTGCTTCTAACATGAGCAGAAAATAACTCCAGTTTATTAAAGTGGGATTTTTACATTACATTCAGTCACAACTTGAAATAAAAACCTCCATTTGAGTTTCAGTGCTGATATAATTTAATGGAGTGGGGTTCTGTACAAAGGTTCTGAGTAGTTATTATGTCACCTGTTGGAGATGACTCTATGAACAACCTCAGGTGGAGAAACAAAGTTTATTTTGAAAGGATGTGCACTGACAGCTAGGCTGAGCAGAGTGAAACCAAAGTAAACCGCTGCTGTCTTGAAATTCTGAAATAATTTCATTGCACTTAATGCTAACACTCTATTTCACATTCCTGCAGGAAAAGCCCCGGGCCTTACTGGAAGTGCTACAGCTAGCTACCTCTGCCTCCGTTTGCAGAATCCTATGTAACTCAAACTGGGTAATGTAAACTTGACATGGGGTAAATGTTTTTTAAATGGCTTTCACGTGAACTGCTACGAAATAATTCACAATGGACCAAAGTTCATGTTCATTAATCCAGGTATGAATCCAACAATGTTCTGTCAGGTCATCTGGACGGTTCCTTTTGCTGCTGAGACGTTTCATCCTTCATCCGAAGAACTTCTTCAGTCTGAGGAGCCCACCAAACCAAATTGAATCCCAAAAACAGCTCAACCACAGTGTAAAAAAACAGTTTGCTGGTGATAAGATGGCCTCCGGGGCCCGCCCTCTGCCCCGTCAACTCCCCCAAGGCAGACCGATGGAGTTGTTTTGAGACGGCTGCAATCCACTTTAGCCTTGACCCTGCTCAGCCTAGCACACTGAGGCTAACAGGTTAGACAAAAATAATTCCTTTTAATAAACCCCAACTTCAAAAGAGCTGAAATATTACTTTTGTAGTGTGTAGTGGTGACTTCACCTATGAAGATGTACACCTAATTAGCATTGATCTTGCTAATCTTATAATCTCTAAGAATTTTTGCCAAAACATAATCCTGCTCCAGTAAAACCCAACCCCTACTGCCTCCGTGAACTAATTTAAATGAGTGACACAAACCTCCTATACATTTTAATTTAAAAAACAAAGTCACAAGAGAATATTACCAATTGTTTTTAGAGTATGTTGGCACACAGTTTGGCCTTCCGGTCTGCAGTTCTGTCTCAGATAAATGTCTACGCAGTGAGTGGGTCCGTCTTATTTACAAAGTAGAACAAAATGTCTCGACCCTTTATTGTCATGATATCAGCAGAAACTCACCTCCTACACAAGCAGGTTATATTGACAAAACTGTCCATCTTATCAATGTGTCACATTCCTGAGACCTGAGTCTGCACACCGCCTACGTGATCAATAAGCATCTGTGCAGCTGCCTCTGCTCCACAAGGACCAGTACAGTTTTTATCATCTGCATTGTGCTTCCATCAGCAGTCTCACTTTGACACGATCAAGACTGTTCAGAGCATTTGCCACAGCTGTATTTATATTCCAACATTGAAATATGGAATCTGATTTGAATATTTAATTTCTGCACAGAAATTGTGAGGGTATTGAACGTTATTAGAGCCACTGATGTCGTTTTCTAATTAAATCTTCATGTTAACTTTATGAACACTGTCAAAGAAATGATGCTTAGTCCTGTTAGACCTGTGACACATTATTTTACTGCATAAAAGTTGCAGTAACACGTCATGATTTGCACCTGAGGAGGTAAAAAGAAAACTTTTACTAAACAGCCATCTTTCTTTGTAACTGGTGTGAATTTACTGATTGAGTTTAAACAAAACAAGTCATAAAATGTTAACTGCACGACAAAAAAACTAAAAAAAGCAACTCTGCCGCACAGCAGCAAACAGCTTTCACAAAAAAACACTGTTAAGTTTGTATTTCAACTCACAGTGCATCTTCTCTGCTGGGTGGACAAATGCTAAAAAGACAAAGTAGTCCTACAAATTAACAAACGGCAACATGTATAAACTTATGTGTCACAACAGAATAATGACAGTGGTAAATTCTCTACACCTCCATGATGGCAGGACACACTTTTGTTGTGCTCCAGTTTGAACTGTTTTGTACCAGTTTTCAAACTAAGAGGTCCTGATTTAATTAAATGTCTGTAAGATCTACTACCAAAGACCTCACATAATCCTCACATTATGAACAAAAATTTGTGTCTATTTTCTGGCAATAAAGAAAATCCACAAAATAATTTAAAGCTCACTATGGGACACCACCATGATAAGGCAACAATACCATTAAATAAATTAAGTGATCTTTAAATCCACTTTGACATGTTTCAGTACTTGGTCATTTTTTTGTTACATTTATGCAACAAAAAAAAGGAATTTCTATCAATCCATCCATCAATTTTACCTATTTCTTCCTTTCCGGGTCACTGGTGCCTGTATCCGTCTCCAGTCCATCACGGAGACATATAGAGACAACAAGACAACCAACCATTCACTCTCTCACTCACACCTAGGAACAATAAAGAGTCACCAATAAGACTAATATGCATGTTTTTAGTCTGTGGGAGGGAAGTGGAGAGCCGGGAGAAAACTCACGCATGCACGGAGCGAAATATGCAAACTCCACCCAGGAAGGTCTCCGGACAGGATTCGTTCTAGTGACCTTCTCTCACTTCCAACTGTACCACCCAATTTTACAAGTTCTATTAAAATTTAACAAAATTCACAATAAAATAATTCTCAAAGTGTGTAACAAATTGCTGACATTTTTCTCAGCTCTAGATGTTGTAACGCAGGACCAGCTCTGAGTCGACACATGTAACATTCAGACTTTCTATCAGCTAAGCCACAACACAACTCAGACAGAAATCTGTCAAAGGCTGTCTAGATCTGCAGAGGTGTTGAACTAGACTAAAGCAAACACAAGAGAAGTTGTCTAAAACAAATTTTAAACCATGTTTTTCCAGGGTTGTGATGCAAAACTCGGCACTGCATGTACAAAGGAGAGTCCCCTTGTAGTTCTGGTGACAGAGGCTCCAGAAAAAGTTTAGTTTTTCTTTACAGATTGTAGTTTAGCCACTGGAAAACAGAAAGGAAACTCGAGCTGCAGGTGTTCCTTAGCAACCACAGATGAGAATAAACCTCTAGTTTGTGTCCACCTCTTAAACATCAGGTGCCATTAGTCAGAAATGGAAAACCACAAAAATAAAACTCTTTATCTGAAACCTACAGCCAATAAAGTCACTTCTGAACAGTTAAAGAGTTGCATTTAGCTGAAAGGAGAGATATTTCTGTAAATGTTTACTAAACTGTCAGTTTTATTTGACATAAATAAGATGAGGTGGGTGCAGTGAACATGACATAAAACACTAGATAAACAGTATTATCACAATGATCCTGAAGCTCAGCGTGTTCATGGGGACTGAAAGTGAGAGCTCAGCGGCACACGGTGTGATGCTCACACAAGCTGCCTGAGGGCTACATTCTTTAAGAAGATGCAAGTCTTCTCCTCCGGTTTCAGCTGCAACAGTTCAGCTGTAGACACAAGCTGCTGCATCAGAATGAACTGCAGCAAAAAGCAGGAAGGACTTTATGCCCCTAAAATGTTAAATGAAGCAACTAACCTGCCACTTCTTTTTTTTAATAAAACCCTGTTTGCAATCAGTATTTTAACACCTACTCTCTTCTTTCTGCCACTGTAAAGCCTGTTTGTACAGTATTCTGGAAGTGATAAATATTCAACGCAGACCTGCTGAAACTTCTTAGAAACACAACATTCATACTAACCAAAGCTGCACTGTTTGGGATAAATCATGATGGGTTACAGTACCTCTGTCTGCTCTCACAGTCTCCTGTACGGTCGCAGAGCTCCTGCGGGATGCTGGGACGTAAAACTAGGCCTGGGACACCCAATGCACCCTCCCCCGCTGGCACAGTGGAAGACAGAGAATGACAGCAAACAGACACGGCACATACTCTGTTAAAACACCATCTGCTCTGACAACCGGGCTCTCACAAGCTCTCTCTTTTGTCTTTGCTCCTCCTCCTGTAACTGTCGTCACCTCCAGTGCGATGCCTAAACCAGAGAGGTTTTTTTTTTTTTTTTTTCCACCTCTTCTTTCGTCTGATTCTGTGTTGGAGCTGCTTCCTGGATTGCACCGGTTTTCAGTTCATGAACAGCACAACCTTCAAGCTCCCGGATTTAAATACTGTACTGGGTTGGAACATACCACGTGGCAAAGAGGGGGATGGACCAGGGTGAATCACTTGATTCTGTAAAATGGAGGAGGCTGAAACTGGTCACTCCCACTTCCTCTTTGCTTCTCTCATTCATGACACTTTGATTATCTCATGACCCTAGAGTTGTAAATAAAGATATATGTTTGACTTTACTGTGTTTCTCTCATGCTTCTTTCTCTAAAGGAAAGGTTCGATGAATCCGTTTTTTGTCAAACTGTGTGCATTTTTCCTTTTCACAAAACCAGCGATACCACAGCAAGATGTGTTTCAGAAAGCATGATTACATTTCACCGGATGTCGGTTTGTGTTCGCAATCTCATGTAAGAAATAAAAATCCGATGTGGTGTTTCTCCATTGATCACGTGATGCCCCGAGGAGCCGATTCAGGCTGAGGCATTTCAAAATTCATTTCGAAAGCTAAATTTAAAGCAGAAACAACGAGCACGCAAAACATGAACACAAAACTTCCTTGAAGTGAACAAACAAATATCAACAAGCCATGAATACCAGAAAGAGCCTTCCTTTTAGAGTGTTACACACAAAAGAAAAAAAAAAAAGTTTCTGTAGTTTCCAGTAAAGTAGCTTAGTGACATTTAGAAATGATTGCATGAATTGTGACATATGACCCCACATACATACTGAGACATCTGCAACTTGATCAGCAGAACAAGCATCAACGTGTCAGTAAAACCTAAATGGGATTTATTCCGGGAAAGGATTTCTTTAATTTAATTGTTTATAGAGTTTACCTTCTGTTCAAATTTACAGATTTGTAAAAATGTCTTGACTGAGGACATCTGTGATTTTAACTCTCCACTTTGACACCACCAAAGTGACAAACTAATTCAAGTGTGATGATGGTGATCAATAAAATGGAGGTGAGACCTTCCCAAACATCTCCCATACCCATAACCAAACCTCCCAGAACGCAAAAACTCTTACAGGGGGTTTTCAGAACCCTAGTTTTCACAAAAACACAAGCCCAGTGCTGCTTTATCCTTCTCATTCAGAGATTAAACAGAATAAATGCTGAAATGTGGCAGAATTACATTTAACTTTTTTTTGTCATCTTATGTAGAACACAATGCAACAGCTTAAGTTTTATATCACAAAGAGTTGTCCTGTACAAGCAGCATCTAGAATTAACCCGAGATGAGAAGCAGCCAACAGAAGCTTGCTGAACTTGAGCCTTAAAATATCTGACTTTCTCCATCAACGTTTCTCCTTGGAGCTAGCTAGACCTGTCGCAATAAACAATAAATCAATCAATCGCATGATAAATGAAAATTATCAACCTCATTTTCATTTATCGGCTATATCGTTTCTTCATGTCTCTCTCTTTCTACTGAAGACACTGGATGACAAAAAGCTCAACTCCGGTGCTCTTCACTGACCCCCTCCCTTTCTCTTGTCTCTTTAAAATCTGTTTTAACCATCCAAAATCGTGTTTTTGGATCATTACAAACAGCTAAGCTGAGAAGCTAAGCTACGCGCTAAGCTAACAGGCTGACCTCAAGAAAAAATCTGTCTTGTCAAAGCTCTAAAATTCAGTTGAAACCCGTGCCTTTGTCTAAAAATTTATTTTTCTCTGCAAAAAGAAGCTGAAAACTTGTTTATTGATTTGTTATTAAAAGCTTTGTGTGAAAAATGTTATGCTAAAGAGCTCAAACCACACCGAGCGTCCGTCAGTTTGAGAACCGAAAAACAGGAACAAGAGACAGCCCATGTAAAGGGGCCTCCCTCCCATTTTTCTTAAAGAGACACGCAGCTCGCTCCCTCACTATCCATCCTTTGGTTCAAACAGTCTTGTACTGCTTTCCAGTGGTAAAAAAAAGGTACTACAGGCTGTCCTCGAGTTCCGGCGCCCCCGACCTACGGCGTTTCGGATTTACGAACGGCACCTGAACGCACCATAT
>JARVGS010001636.1:27984763-27997710 GCA_031762315.1 Hypsolebias antenori | reverse complement strand
AAGGCAGTGACACACAATGCTCCAAAAGTGCATTGCAGTCATACCCGTAGTGTGGGGTGTACAGTGTAGGCGCAAAAAAAAAAAAAGTCATAACAAAACCAACAGGAACAAAAAAAGAGCGAGTTGAAGTGGCGCTCTCATCAGTGCTGCCATACTACAGCGCACATGATGTCTCACTGGAAACCTAAGGAACTGAGGAAGCCCACTAAAGCTGATTCACTTAAAAAAAAAGGAACATAATCAGAAACAGATATGAGCTTTTTGACCTTACATTAATGTTTCAAATTAGTTTCAAAATATTACATATATAAAAAAATCTGTATTCCAGTAAAATAATGAGCGTATGAACATAGCAGCACTTATAATAGTACCCAAGAGTGACAAACTGTCAATGTGAGGAGAATTTCTGCTATGTAAGCAAACAGAATGGTATATAAAAGCAGAAATATCAGCTGTACTCACAAGAGTACACACCTGTACTGTACTGGCAATTGTGCTTCCACAAGCAAATACCTATGATGTGCAGACCCATGTTCCCAAGTGCTCAGCACACTCACTTCATGTCTTGACTTTTGGAACTCCGGCAGTGGGGAGCATGGCTGAAGTCTCCATTTTCTGTTTTCCAATATTGTGTAGTTCTACATCTGGATCCAACAGCTCCAGTCAGTCTCAGCAGCAGTGATAAAATGTTGAAGGATGAAGCTCTCTGATCTTGTGTCAAGTCTCAGCTGGACTTTTTTTTTTTTTTCACCATCAGTTCTTGACGCTTAGAGCTGTTTTAGCCAGCATGCCAATTTTTTTTCAGTTAACTTTAGCTAATAGCTCCGTGGGAATTACCTGTGTAGCTCAAAAATGCGTTTAAATTCCTGTCAAACTTTGTTATCATTCTTGTAAATGCAGCTAAAGGAATAGGAAAAGATATTTTGTCTTGACACGCCGTTCATTGGAATGTGGCTAAAAATCCCCATCTTAATTTTTTTTAAATTGTTTAAAGTGTTTTGCGTTTAGGTTTCTCTTTTAAGCTTGAACAATTCATTAACCAGAGCTGAATGTTTGACAAATATATATTTACCATAATTTTCTTCAAAGGGTAATCAAGTAAACAGATGGAACTAAAAATAATGGGGAAAAATGTCCAAAAACTTTGAAATACTTAGAATGTCTATGGATGCATTGACAGGCCAGCATTGCACTGTCAAAGCAGTAGGTACTTTTCACTAGATTAAAAACTGGATAACAGCATCATTTTATTGTAAGTTTCACAATATTCTACTACAGAGACTTAAATATGATATTGGAATCACAGGAATGGCTCTAAATTGGTTTACCTCATATTTATCAAATAGATTCCAATTTATAAATGTAAATAAGGATCTTCCACACCAAAGTTAGTCATGGAGTTCCTCAGGATTTAGTGCTTGGACCAATACTCTTTACCTTATATATGTTTCCATTAGGTAATGTTATTAAACAACAGGGGATAGATGTTTATTGTAATGCTGTTGATCCAGTTATATTTGTCCACGAAAACCACTGAGTCCAATCAGTTACTTAGACTACAAGCATGTCTTAAAGACATAAAAATCTGGATGACCCTAAATGTTCTGCTTTTGAACTCAGACAATACTGAGGTTTTAGTTGTTGGATCTGAGCACCTTAGGAATACATTTTTTCAGTCTTTCGCCCTCCTTGGACGGCATTAAGCTGGCCTCCAGCTCTAATGATAAAGAATTTGGTGTTATTTTTGAGCAGGACATGTCTTTTATCCCCCACATTAAAAAATGTTACTAGAACCGCCTTCTTCCACCTGCGTAATATCACTAAAATTAGAAACATCTTATCTAAAAATGATGCAGAAATACTGATTCATGCATTTGTCACATCTAGACTGGACTATTGCAGTGATTTGTTATCTGGGTGTCCAAATATTTCTTGCATACTTCATCCATTCGTTATCTTTACCCACTTCTTCCTTTTTGACTTGTGGGGATCACTGGTGGCCATGTCCAGCCATCACTGTGCGATAGTCAGGGGACAGCCCTGGACAGGTCTCCAGTCCATCACAGGGACACGTAGAGACAAATGAGGCAAACAACCACTCACTCTCACTCACACCTAGGGACAATTCAAAGTTACCAATTAGCCTAACATGACTGTTTTTGGTCTGTGGGAGGAAACCAGAGTACCTGGACAAAATGCACGCACAGAGAGAATGTGCAAACTCCACCCAGGGAGGGCCCCCAACCAGGATTTGATCCAGCGACCTTCGTACTGAAAGGTGGCAGCTCTAGCAACTGCACCACTATGCCTCTTTCTGAGACGTTCATTAGTTAAACACACACAAATCTTATAATTAGTATCTCTAAAACTTGCAATCATAATTACTGTACGGTAATAAAAATAACTCATGCTGATGATTTAATAAGTGGAGAAAAAACGAAAATACAATTTCTCTCATCTATTAGTTCATATGGTGTTTTATAATGAAGCACTTGTACATTACTTGTCCTTAGTGTTTGGCTCCTGGCCTTTTCCTCCTCTCACACGTATGCAGACGCCAGATAGCGCATATCTCCTGTTTCTCTTTAATAGTTTAATTAAACCAATGGCAGCTTTAGTCTTAAACTCTCAATCCCTGACTTGAATAATTCTCCCAGCAGTACCCCTGGAACGTCATCAGCATTAGAAATGCTGACAGACAGAAAAAGCAGCTGAGTCATTCTTAATGAAGATCAGGAAGCTTTTCCTCCTTTCCCTCCACACATAGTCAGAATAACAAGCATGCTGGCACAGACAGCACAGGCTTACCCGCACTGGAAATTTACTGCTAAAGCGCTAGCTGTCAAAAAGTCACACACCATCTGCAACGAAGAAAGCAGAACTAGAACAACCTCTTTAAAAAATAAAAAAAACCTCCACACTTCACCTTTATTTGTCATAACAGTTTTTCTCCTCTGCGGCTGTCAGAGTGTAATTTGCATTGTTCTGAATCCGTCGAGAATGTTGTGGAGTCAAACCGTTCGGGATTGCAGCAGAGTGACCATTAATGTTAAACCAGGGGAGAAATGGCAAAAATAAAAAATAAAGGAGTTTATTAAAGATTCAGCAGGTTCTAAATCTTTAGGAGCAGATATCCTGTGTTGCAGAAAACCAGTTTATTGTAGCTGCATTCTCCTGAGGATGGAGGGTTCTGCGTCTGCTGTGCTGCAAACACAACAGAAAAATCTGCTCGCAAAAGATCCCTGTTTTGATAACGTTTTGAAATTTTATCTACTAAAGTTGAAATATAACTCACCCCAAAATATATTTTATTTCTTTGAAACCACAGAGCATGGAAACTAAAACATAAGTGGAATCATTAGATCTCATAAATTAATGAAAAATGTTTTTAAAATGTTTTAACAAAGTAAATTCATGTCAAAGATAGTAATTTGTGGTCATCGCGTTTGATGGCACAGTGCTCGTTTGCATTTAAAGCAATAGTTCAGATCTTTTGCAATCAGGTTCTGTAAAACTTTATGAACAGTTAACATCATACCTGTTGCAGATAGCTCTTTCTACAACAACAATTTAAAGTTTAGTCTTGACCAGAGTCATAGTCATGGATTTGTTTTGGTATTAGTTTTCATTTCATTATTTTATTATTTTATTTTATTTTTTACATTTGAAATGTTTCTAGTATTTTAATTATTTGTCATCTGTTTGTTGTTATTTATAACTGGAGTTTTGTTTTTTGTCAGAGTTCATTCAGTTTCCCAGTTCTTTAGCTGTTTATTACCTCAGTTGTTATGGTCTTTAGTTTTTCACACCTGCTGCTCATCTGCTAATCAGCCCAGCTGCTCCCACTCAGTGAAGCAGTACTCCTCACTCTCTTCAGTTCATCATCAGATCCTCCTCTTCACCTGCCATATGCTCCAACTTTAGTGTTTGTATTATGAGTTTTTTGCTACTTGATCAGACCTTTTGTTTTCTTTATAGGATTCAGTTGTCACTTAAGTTTCTTCTGCCTCTGTCTCTTCAAACTAACTTAATGAGTACAAAATTGGTTGGTGAATTAAAAAGTCTGAACGAGGCCCACCCCTAAGTGGTTTGTTGGCATGCAGATCAAATACTTCCTTGTGATTCATGTGAACGCCATTTAAAACCATTTACACTGCCATTATTTAGAGGTATGGTTAAATGGATAGAAATCTGTGGTGATCAGCAAGAGTCAACTGTAGCACTTTGGATGCATCCTGGGAAACATCAGGATGAAATATTGCAATATCTATGCATAAATAAAAAATTTATGCAAAACTTATGGCAACGTGTGTGTGTATAAACACACACACACACATGCACGCATGCACGCACACACACACACACACTGCCTGGCCAAAAAAATACAAAAAAAAAAAAAAGTCGCCACCTGGATTTAACTAAGAAAATAGGTATGAGCCTCCTATTGGATAATTACTGCTTGGGCAATTATCTTTCAGCTGGCAACAGGTTATTTAACCCCAACAGGTACAATGAGTTGCTTTTCATTTCTTAAACAACCATGATGAAAGACACATTGCGTGGGTGTGGAAAATATGTCAGTTTGTCTGAGAAGGGTCAAATCATTGGCATCAAGCAGATAAAACATCTAAGGAGATTGCAAAAACTACTAAAATGTGGTTAAGAACTGTCCAACGCATTATTAAAAACTGGAAAGATAGTGGGGACCCATCATCTTTGTGGAAGAAATGTGGCCGGAAAAAAAATCCTGAATGATCATGATCGGCGATCACTTGCACTTTTGGTGAAATCAAATCGAAGAAAAACATCAGAAGCACTCAGGGTTATGTTTAATAGTGAAAATAAGAGCATTTCCACACACACAATGTGAAGGGAACTCAAGGGTTGGGGATTGAACAGCTGTGTAGCCTTAAGAAAACCACTAATCAGTGAGGCTAACTGGAAAAAAAAGGCTTCAATTTGATAGGGAGCATAAAGATTGGACTCTGGAGCAAAGGAAGAAGGTCATGTGGTCTGATGAGTCCAGATTTACCCTGTTCCAGAGTGATGGGTGCATCAGGGTAAGAAGAGAGGCAGGTGAAGTGCTGCACCCATCATGCCTAGTGAGTAGTCATCAGTGCAAGATCTTGGTGAAAAATTAATACAACACTGGATGGAAATAGATCTTGTGACATTGCAGAAGCTTATCAAAACAATGCTACAGTGAATGCATGATGTAATCAAAGCTAAAGGCGGTCCAATGAAATATTAGTGTGACCTTTTATTTATTTTTATTTTTTTTTGGTGGGGACTTTTTTTTTTTTTTTTGGCCAGGCAGTGTAAATTCTAATTTAATAATATGCTGTTTTAAACAGAACTGTGGTGTGCAGGGGTTGTGGGAAAGCTAATATTTGCTTGTTACATGAGGTTGGGGTCATCAGCAGGGTCAGGAAGAATCAGTAGACTAAGATGGTCCTTGCACAGAGACTACAATACAAGTTGGTCAGGTTAAAGTTTCCATGGTAGCTCAGGTTATGGTGATCACTGTAACATATAATCAAACCACACTTCTATCTAGACATTTTTTGGTACAAAGACAGTATTCCTTCCAGTCAATATTACATCTATATTAGTTAGAATATACATAAAAATATCTAAAAATCAAAAATTACATTTCATGATCTCCATAACTGAGGATGTACTAGCAAAAGTTAAGTTTTTAATAAGTTAAGTTTTTAATAAGTTTTTTTTATAACTTTTTGAAGTCAACCAGATCAAAGATGGCGGCGGCCACAACTAATTGCCCTTAGCAAACACTAACTCTGTCAGTTTTGACTTGGAGCTGGTTGTAGATGAGTTGTTCCTAACATCTACTCTGAGCTCTTGACAGATCGCACAAGACTGTTTAAACTTTGGCACGCAAGGTAGGACAATATTCATTCCTTGCTACTTTTGTTTGAAATAGTAAATCTACAGTGATGTAGCTGTATCTAAAATGTCCCGGTCACATTACCAGTCACAGATTCAAAAATACAAAAAGTAGTACAAAAGGTTGTTGTAAAGGAGAGATTCAATTTTCTGTGGGTTTAAGACCAGTATCATAGAACCAGCAGACAACAAAACAGTTGCTGTATCTTCACCTCTACGACAGACACTTTAATAACTTCTATTAATTTTTTTTTTTTTAATGTTTGAAAGATACATTTGAAGAAAACACAGCAACTGATTCATGAGAGGAAATATGCAGCAGAGCAGATTTGATGAGGTTACAAGAAGTAACAAAGCACGTATTGTTGTATCATTTCATGACTTGTTAAAAACTCCATTTTCTGTAACTCCAGTAGATCAGATTTTTTTTTTACAAGTTTAATTTGCTAACTGGATGATGTAATCAGATGGAAGTAGGATGCGTGTGGTACACAGAACAGACTGAAGTGCACAGACAGAACTCAGCCAAGCGGTTAATTGAGAGGACTTAAACGGCTGCATGGATGGGGAGACTTCTAAGTTATTTATCACTGCAGCAAAACACAAGCTTCCTCAGAAGAAACTGTACAGTGTGTGTTGGTGTGAGCTACTGCTTCATATAAGCTGTGGCATTCCCTAAAATTCTCAATACATGTATTTGCACAGAAACAAGGCACATGACACTTTGAATTGAATCGATAACAATATACACTCAATCTGCTACTGCAACTGCACTAACTCCCAACATTACTGTGACTCAGAATAACCCACAAAAGGCCAGTCACATACAAACATATATCCCAATAAGTTAAAGCAAAAAGCTGATTTCCAGACAAATTTAACAAATAAATCACGGTTAAGGACCCAAGTGTCAAACCTACACATAGAAAACAGTTTGAAACCAAATTGTTTGTTAAACTGTTTGATTCCCATCATCCAGAGGCTACTCTCACAGTCAAAGCTTATCGGACTCATTCCACAGGGGCCATTGTTAAAATAATCAGATTACAATCTTGTGAGGTAAACTAATCACTGGATCAATGAATGTCAAAGTACAGAAAAGTCAAACCAGATTAAAACACACTAAAAGGCAAATATCTAAGTTTAAAAATACGCTCAAACGTTCAAGATTTCATAAACATATTATTACAGAATTACCATTGTTCATATAATCTAAATGACGTGCTTCTAGAGCAAATTGCTCAACTATTTTATTCCTATCATCCAGAGGTTACTTTCACAGTCAGAGCTTATCGGACTCATTCCAAAAGGTCGGGTGATGCCTCAATAATGAGTCAAATAAAATCAAATGCATAATTAAAAATTAATATTTTACCTTTAAATGTTTGTACAGTTACCACATTAAAATGTTATATACTGCACAATTACTAACCGTATGTGACACACAATACAGTGACTGATCAAATTTGCACGTATTACCAGAAATCTCAGTTTCCTCCACATTTGTGTTAAAAGTAATGGTTGGAATAAATGCAGAAGTGATGAACCCTAAAGCTTCAACCTAAATTACCTCCTGCTTCAACCACAGATACAACAGAATGAGTACATCATATTTATAAAGATGATCCCCATCCTGCTTGTTTATCTACCTGTACCAGGATGTGCAGCGTGAGTTCCTAAATGTACAGCAGTGTCACCATGAGAGTTTCCTTGGGACGGGACCCTCTTTCATCAACACTCACCGGGGCTGGGGGTGCTCTGCAGGCTCCCTCTCTTGCGAAACTGAGATTTAGGTTTAGTCTTTCCTGGTCCATCGCTGTTGGAGGTGGAGGACGACGACGATGAGGACATCTTAACGTTTTTGTTACTACAGTAGCAGAGTGAGTCAGAGCTGCGAAGTGACCAGCAGAGGGAGGGAGGAGCACCAGCTCTGATGTTTGAGCTCTGTCTCATGGTGGGGCAGTGGAGTAGCGGTAGCCATACTGGGCTGCTAAAGGCTCCACGGCAAAATTGGCTCCTCCTCCTGCCAACCCGCAGCAGGTCAGCAGACATGCTGCACAGCGATGCACTGAAGTGCCTCCCGAGGCTGTCCCGACTCCTGCAGGGGAACATCCTCCCTGGTTGCCCTAGCAACCAGGGAATAAGTTTCCTGTAGCCAGCATGGTAAAATACAGCCACAGCGGAGGGCATTTTAAAGCAAAGCGTGTCGCTCGCATGACAGCCAGCAGGCCTGCTGACCAACTCCACCCCCACACCCACCAGCTGAGTGCAGAGGTGGGCGAAGGACAAAAGTTTTTTCCACTTGTCTAAAATTAGCAGATAGCTTTGTTAAAGATCATGAGAACGTTTCTGTTTAGCCAAGAGTGGAAATAAAAAAATAAAATAAAAAAAATACAATCCAGATGAAGAGCAGTAGACTAAAAAAATAAGCCGGAGAAAACCGAGTGGATTAGCTCAGAAACCAGCTTAGAGTGTAAGCTGACGAGTGAACTGTGTGTCTCTTTGCTGCTGGAAAATTCTGAGGGGGAGAATGACAGCCTAAACATGCACACACACACACACACACAGCACACACACACGTGCGCACACGCATACACATACCCTCTTACAGCAGGAATTATAAATAGTAAAAGCCAGCACGCAGGACGGTAACACAACCTATGACAAGCGACAGTAATAACTTTTTACAGCCACTTTTCTTATTGTCACATTTTACTGAATATTTCCTGCTCTCAGCACATTTACCACCAAGTTAAAAAACATTTCACAACCTGAAAAGTTGAGAACAAACCACAGATCACAGCCTACGATTCATTTAGCTGTAATCTGAACGTATTCTTATTCATTAGGACAAATAAATGCTGCATCAGTGGAGCCAAAGGACTTCAACAACAGACAACATCACTGCTTCTTAAATGTTTGATTACAGTATATTTTTATCCAGACTGTATGCTGGGTCTAAAAGAAGAGTAAAGATCTCCACCTAGTGGTCTAAAATTATAATGCAGCTGGGAAAATGGGTCTTTTTTTTTTCTGAGCAGATAACGTGTGTTTGTTTTATTTATACAAATCTAAATCTGCTCAGGTTAAATTTTAATCAGAAAAATATCAAATCGCTTACACTTGAAATTTGGTTTCATCCTTTGTTATGTTGGTAACTTATCAACTACTGTATGTACACAGGACAGTGTTACCAACATTCTAACTGTAAATATGTATACTGTATGTCCATCAATTACTTAGCAACTATTATCAACATTTGACTATTCAAAATTATTTTTTAGACCACCATTAAATGACAGACTCAGATCCTGACAGATCCTTGAAGGAATGTGGAATGCAGGTCACCCACCATATTTCACGCCAAAGGTTTTAGGTCATCTTATCTTGTAAAACATGGCAGCACTCAGAGTATGTTATGTGTTGGAAATGACACTCAACTCAGATCTAATTCACTATGCCATGTATAGATTAAATTTTTTTTAAAGCTAATCATGTTCTATAACAAATGGCTTTCTGTCTGACCAACAAAAAAAGGAACCAGTCCCTTAAGTAGCAGCTGAGAAGATTTTGTGGGGAAAAAAATCTTGTTTTTGACTGTCTCCAGCCTTTTCTGAAACCTGACCTAGTTTTCAGAGTCTGCACTCACCATCTGGTGCAGCAGCAAAGGCTAAAATAAAACAAAGGCCTGCTTTTGTCCAAAAAAAAAAAACCTAACTAATCTAGATATGTGTCGCATTTTGCAGGTAGTAATACTCATTACTTACATTCTCAGTGCTGTAGAGGACGGAAGACAGATTTATCAACACAGTTTCTGTCTGTGCTTCTGCTGCCTGCTCAAGGTTTCTGTGTGCACACACACCCTTTTGCTTAAAATGAGCCCACAGAGCAAATCACTGGATGCTGAGGGATTTTTTTCACTCTCTTTTTTTAGAGAAATGAAGAAATTCAGCATTTTTGTTTGTAGAGGCCTACAGCAAGGGGGGAAGACAAACTTGTGTGGTTTCTTTCTTTCTGCAAACAGCCTCCCCACAAGTAATTAAAATTGTAAAAACTACCGCACCCCATTTTATTTTGGACTTTTGACAACCTCAACAAATTAATACTTAAATTGCTGCTTCGGCTGACCATCCAGCACTGACTGGTAATAATGATACATGTTTGTAAGCTTTTAATACATATTAGTAAGTACAGGTCTTCTGAATAAAGACAAATATAGAGCAGAAAATGTTTCACTGGAAGCAATGAAGCAAGCTTTTGGGCCATAAAAATGCTCCAAATTTTAGATAGAATCCAGTACAAATAAAACACTTAATAACAAAGAGTAGAGCTGCAAAATGTCATTAAATAAGAGCAGAAAGACTGCACTAACTGGATAACAGCCACTTGCAGCAGAGCAGATGTTAACGATAAAACAGCACTGTTCAAACGTTTAGTCACCTAAACCTCTTTAATTTGTTCAGAGCAAAAGTTCTCCAGACTTTCAGAAGGTCTTTTAAAGTTTTAATTTAAACTTTTGCTACTTTTTACTCGTTTTCTGTCCAGTCTGTGTCTCTGACCAGCACAGCATTATAAGCAGTGAGTGTTTTCAAATGAAGTGGGAAACTAAAGAAGTTGTTTCAGACCTGAAAATAAACTATTTACAGCAGATGAACAGTTTCTGAAGGTCTGAGAAACTGAAGTCCACCAAAGGTCTGAGATGTGTCATCCTTCAGCTGTTAACAGCTAAAGTTACACATGAAAGTCTTATTACAGGTTATGGACAGGTTATGGAAAACCTGTCCTTTAGAGGCAAAAAGAAAAGATAAATGACTCAATCAAGACTGCACATGATCATAGGATGTCTCTGTTATTGTTAACATAAACAGTAACTTTCTAAGTTCAACCTTTACAGAAATGTTACATTAAAAAAAGCATACTAACGCAGTGATTAATAATGTAAAAATGTACAAAAGTAAACTCAAACGTCTTAAGAGTTGTCAGGACTAAAAAAAGCTGTAACTCTAAAATACACTTGCCAGAGCAAAAAAAAAATAATAATAAAAATTAAAAAAAAAAGTTTATTTTGCTGTAATGTTTGTTGTATTTATAACATACCTGCCGACATTGTTGAGGACTGCTTTTTTGAGCGGATGAACAACAAAGAGACTCAAACTGACAGCGATATCCTGAGGGGAAAAACAACAAAAAACACATAAAAGTTTAAATAAGATTGCTACAAACGGATATAAGCATACAAAATCGACTTAATAGCTATATATGCAACGTTACCATCCCAGAAATTAATCTAAATAACTGTAAATGTCGTAACTAACCCGTTAGCTGTTTTCGGACAGGTTCACAGAAAACACGGTTTTCCGAAGCTAACATTAGCATGACAGTTAGCTAAAGTGGTATCGGTCCGCCGGTTACTCCTCAGTGACCCGCAAAACTACAAACATGTCCGCCGCTTTTGCTCAAAACAAGAAGTAGTAGATGTACATTTTTTTTACCTTGCTCTGCTTTGTGGAGTTTTTTGTTTGTTTGTTTGGACGGTAATTGAAGTTTCCTCCTCAGAACGATGAAGTTTTATTTTTAAAGGAGCCGCCCGCTGTGGGGTTCAAAGGTCGTCAAATGTACTCAAACACACCCAGAAACACAGAGAGGATGGAGTCCTGTCAGATAAGACTTATCTACACTTCAGCAGCTGGAGCTGGGTGATAATCTGCAAAAAGGACAAACATGGCTCTTATTGTTAAATGCCCATTACAGGAAGTGAAACAAAGCAGAGATGTCACGAGACCCAGTAGAAAAACTTTGTTGCTTAAACTCGAAAAGTTGAATGTTTTTGCCCGTATGTGTGTGTTTGTCAGCAAAATGTCTTAAAAATCAATTAACAGATTTTAATTAAAGTCAGTAATTGCTGGACGTACAGGGACAAGTTTTAGTCCACGTGGTTCAAGATGGCCGCCACAACTACCCAAGCAAACATGACGGAAAAAAGTTTCAGCCAGTTGCTAAAGCTTTGTGTATTTAGTGGCTGAGAGTCACTCCCAGCACATAGTCCAACTGGTTGGGCAATATCTGTTTTTAAAACGTTAGTTGTCTGTCATCAAAATATCTCCTAAATTACTGGACGTATTTTAATAAAACTCGCAGAGAGTAATCACTGAGTGTATAGCAACAGCTGATTAACATTTGAAGTCAATCCAAATCAAGATGGTCACTGCAGCTACTTTACATGGGCCAACATAAAAGTGGCCCTAACTCGGTCAGTCTTACAAATATTGAGCTAAAATTTGATGTGGTAGTAGCTGAGGGTCATCCTCAGCACACCGCTTTAAGATCTGCACTTGATCATTATGCACAACGTAGAACAAAGGCGGCAGGTGATTTGCAGTTTAGACCTTTAATTGAAGCAGAATTTATTTTCGACTGCACGCCACAAATACGTCCAAACAAATGTCTCGTTCGTTTTCCCAAGAGTGATTCAGAATATAAACTAAAGGACTTTGAACGCCGACTTTTACAACATATTTTTATTGGAGTGTAATAACTACTAGGTGGAGCTTATCAATGGCTTAATAATTAGATTTACAACATACAATAACTTGTTTGCTTCTCTGTTTTTGGCAGATGATGTGGTCCTATTTGCTTCATCAGGTTATGATTTCACTGGAGTGGTTTGTAGCCGAGAGTGACGTGGCCGGGATGAGGATCAGTTCCTCCAAATCAGAGGTCATGGTCTTGAGCCAGAAAAGGGTAGAGTGCCCTCTCCAGGTCGGGGAGGAGGTCCTGCCCCAAGTGGAGGAGTTGAAGTACCTCAGGGTCTTGTTCACGAATGAGGGAAAAATGGAGCGTGAGATCGATAGTCGGATGGGTGCAGCATCGGCAGTGAAGCGGGCGCTGTACCGGTCTGTCGTGATGAAGAGAGAGCTGAGTCAAAAGGCAAAGCTCTCAATATACTGGTCGATCTACGTTCCTACTCTCATCTATGGTCCTGAGCTTTGGGTTGTGACCGAAAGAACGAGATCTCGGATACGAGCGGCTGAAATGAGTTT